>QBDW01003314.1:0-19717 GCA_003261595.1 Maconellicoccus hirsutus | reverse complement strand
TATTGAAAAATTTAATATTCATGTACCTACAAGGGTAAGAACAGTTACCTTTTAGGCTAACATAAAATAGCTTTTCAATAATTTGCCAAACTTCGTCTAGCGTCATGTGCCTGCTCTGAAGACCTTTAATTTCAAGTAAAAACCAAAGAAATTCTCGTATAGGCCCTATATGCCACTCGCGGCAATTTGCCGCGGGTGTTACCCACAAAGATTACTTTTTTCTGTACGGAAAATTGTTTTAATGTTACTTCTGAATGGTTAAATTCGAGGTAATTTTAATGCGAAGTTGCAAAACGTCGAAAAAAAACTGAAAATCAATGAGAAAAATGAGCTTTACGTTCGTAAAAATGGTCAAAATGTAATTGTTTTTATATCAAAAAATAGGAAATTTAATTCTCTTCAAATTACAAGAGATGAAAAATTTTCTAAAACCCTCCCGTTTTCGTGTAAAAATTCAAAAACTACAATTTTCTCATGTATCACAGTTCGTAGTATCCCATTTTCAACATTTCGTTGCAGCGCGCTCTGTGTGTCGTTTCATTGCCAATTGCTGAAAATATCGAAATCGACATATCGACATGGAATTATTTTTATTAAATTATAAAAATCTATTTATCGACTACAAAATATGAAAATGGAAATATCAAAATCGAAACTTAGAAAACTATACGATCGAGTTACGAATATCGAAGTGAACGTGTTAAAATCGAAATATTCAAAATAATTCGTGAAAATCGACGCATTAACATCGAAATATAAAAATCGAAACGGCAACATCAATACATCGAAGCTACCTATAACATTGGAATTGAATTATCAAAATCGAAACATCAAAATGTCCGTTATTAAACTGAAAGCACGAAAATCAGTTCGTTAACATCGAATTACAACAATCGAAATGTCGAAATTACATCGTGAAGTATCGAAATCGAATTATCGAAGTATTATAATCGACTCGAAAAATTAATCGTGTATTTGAGGGCAAGATGAGAAAGAGAGGGATGGAGAGGACGGTCTAATCGGGGGCGCAGCTCGTTTGAAAAGGAACTTTTTGCTACAGCGAGAGCTTTCAGTCCATCTTCGTGAAATTTCGCCAACGACACGTGGCTCTGTATACGAAGCTTCGGAAAATACGCTTTTTTCAGCGATGGGTATTGCACACGCAAACCGAAAATTACTAAAGTTACAGGACGCAGTATTAAAATGAACGATAACGCGTTGTCTCAGGTGAACGAAGCAAAAACGCTGCCGAAGGCGGTATCGACGACTTCGAATTAGAAAAACTTTCACAAAGCTCGGCGATGAAACAGAAAATTAATCGCGTTTCTGCGGTCCGCTTTTGCGTTTTGGGCTACGATGCGAGAATAAGGTAGCGACAGCAAAAAAAAAACATAATGGACGAGTCGGACGATAGAGATGGAAAGAACAAGGGGGGAGGAGGCGTAATTGAAAGGAGAAGCTGAAAAGTAATCGATTGCGAGTTATGTGTAGTCTATTTTGTCTATTTTAAACAATGCTTTCTATTATTAAATACCGGTTCATTGTTACGCGATATATAGAGTAGAATTGCACAACGCGATCGGCCAACTGTGTGGAGTGCCTGTGGGAGGGGGGGGGGAATAGTGGACGAAAGCGAGTAATGACGTAAATGAATTCCGCTGGAAAAGGATTACCAACTGTGATCGTCGTGACTGGATGCGATCATGCGAAGAGATGTCGAATTAACACCGGACGGGTTTGGGAGTTTTTCACAGCCTCCCTCAACCCTGTGCCCTTCTGTTATCGCAATGTTCAGGAATTCGCGTAACACCCTGTGTGTATCGTATGTACCATAAATTGAGAAAAATTTCATTTTACGAGTGTAAGGGATTTTTTGGAAGTTTTTTACGGAGGAATTCCGTTCAACAGGATTCTTGACCTTCAAAATTGAAAAATGACCTTCACAGCTTTTTGGTATTTTCAACGAAATCTATAAGAGATAGAAAAAAAATCATTAGAACTGAAATTAATTAAAATTACATTTTTCATCGTATAAGACATGTTTCGACTTTTTTTCGCCTCCGCCTCTTCATTCAAAGGTCACAACCCGCTTGAAAATACTCCATCATGTGATATGTGAAAATTGCTCGAGCAAAAGTTGCTCTTCAGACGTTTCTCTATAATTTTGGTCATTATGAAAAATTCATCCGAGGCAAAGGCTCAATCTCGAATTCGAAAATAATTTCCGGACAAATGCTAAACCTACTCCCACGACCTTGTTATCCCGATAGAAGGTATTTCAAGGGTAATTACCGTAATGGGCCCGTTTCAACTTTAATGAAACCGGCGAAGAAAAATGAACGTTTTAATTGTGTAGGTGACTTAATACACGTCGGTTTGAACACGAAAAATGGTCGTTCAAAAGATGGAAAAAATGGTCGTATAATTTAATCCGCCCATTTAGTCGCTTCGCGTCCATATTCGCGAAGCGTCGCCGTTATAAATATCGCGTTCGTGTATTTGTATTTATTCTTATTGGGAAGGTTATCAAAAGGAAGAAAAGGCGAGCGTGCCAGACAAGGTCGAGAATAGCTAAAGGAAAAAAAAGAGATATCGACGGAGCTTCGAGATTCGATTGCGTCTCCTTCGCAAAGCGCATAAATTTTTCGACGCGCGACAACACTGGCGGAAGTAATTGACGCGAAGTGCGCGGATTCCGAAAAAAGAGACTTCTTTGCTGCTTGAAAAAAAAATTGACTGTTTCGAATTTCCATTTAATATCGCAACGACGAATCGCGCCGCGGACCCTTTGAAGACTTTGTGTAAATGAGATTGAAAATTTGATATAAAATCTCATTTTAGAGGCGGAAATTTTCAAAGTGGAAGAATAATAGCGTTTGGGTGTGTTTACGACGTCGATACGAGATGCTGAAACGTACCGTCTCGGTAATACGATACGGTTGCGAGATTATAAGGGAGCACAGGAGCGGATTTGGCGTCTTTGAGATGACTAAGATGGCGTGATTGCGGGGATTGTAGACGTGGGCGGTCGATTTGCGAGAATTCGAGAAGTGGCGGTGAAACGGCGCCCGTAGATGGGTTAGTTTACGAGAATACTAAAAAATTGATTGGTATTGGGAAATTAGGTTTCGGGGTAGAGAGGGGGACTTAGCTTTGCTAAGTCTGGAATACAGAATTCTAGCTAATGAAGGGAAACATTTAAGAAAAAATTCAAAAGGTTTATACTTTTAATAAAGAAGAGCTGGAACATAAGAAATGAAATTGGTAGAAATTAAGTAATTGTCCCATCTTTTCTTTATGCCTCCATTCTTGTTCTATCTGTCGTACTTGCGTCCTCATTGAGCAAAAATTTAAGGGAAACTACGCAGAGGTTGCGTTCATACCTTGATGGCCTAAAATTGTCAGGTTACCCCTCCCTACAAATTAATTCCTGTTTTTTTAGTCACTCCTATCATCGAATAGGATTTTGTTCGAAAAAGGGGTCCAGCTCATTAACTATGGTGAGTCGGCCTTTGACGTTGCTAAGTGACATCACAAAAAAAAAGTATTGAGGAGTTTACTCTTGTTGATGGTATAATTCGTATGCAATGTACCAAAAAAGTCGGCATAAAAAGATATATTACAAAAAATTACGAATTGATGAAAAACCTCACTTATGACCAATCACCCTGATGAGTATTTCAGGAGGGGGGAAGACCGTTCTGTTGAATGCCGCAAACCTCCCCTCTCTATCTCACATAGTTAAAAAGTTATGGTCGTTCAAAAATTGAAAATTGCAAAAATTGACATAATTTTAAAAAGTTTTGGAAATTTTAATTTTTATAACTTTTGATCTAATTAAGATAGAAAGATGAGGTTTGCGGCATTGGAAAGATCAAACTTTTTCCTTCCAAAAACATTTATTAAAGTCATATGTTATGAGAAGAAATTTTTGAATAATTCAATAAAAATGATAAAAATTTCACAATTTGAAACGCGTTTTCTTCTTTAATTTGTCATTTACACTCTTGAATATTAACCTAACACAAAAATCATCCACACTAGAATAATCTAGATAAATTTTCTTTCTCCAGAACAAACCGCATGTTTCTATCTATTTTATTAATTGAGTATAATTATTCAAAATCAGTTAATAAAAAAAAAAATTTTTTTTGAAAGAGTATTCCGCTGCCCCTGCGGCCCGGGGGTTAGGCAAACATGCATACATAGACTCAGTTTATATTGCACAGTTTCTGGTTGAAGGTCTTACTTCTACCCCGGAACACCCTGTATACGATTAAAAATCAGGAACATACGCCCGTCAGTCGATACCGCCCACTGCATACTAGCGGAATATGTACGCTTACGTGCCACGTTTGTTTCACCGTATGAACACCCGTTAGCGCTCATTTTCCGCTAGCACGCAGTGGGCGGTATCGACCTGACGGGCTTATGTTCGTGGTTGTATATCACAGTAACGTGTACTTTTTCAGATTTTTTCAATCACTTTAACCCCCTTAAAAGACGTTTCAAAATTCTCAACCGAGGCTTACCACCACCACCCCCTTCCCTCCATCAAAAGGGAGATGACATCACAAAAAAAAGTATTGAGTGGTATATCGATGGTATACTTCGTATGCGATGTACCGAAAAAATTGATAATTTTCGCGTTGAAAAATAATGAAAAATCAGGAACATACGCTCGTCAAGTGGATACCGCCCACTGCGTATAGCGGAATGTGTACACTTAGGCGCCACTTCTGTTTTACCTTATGAACGCCCGTTTGCGCTCGTTTTCCGCTAGCACGCAGTGGGTGGTATCGACATGACGGGCTTATGTTCGTGATTTTTCAATATTTTTTCACGCAAAAACTATCGATTATTTTGGTACGTTGCACGTGAAAAATAATCTCTTCGTCAATTTCTTGAACGGAAAAAAATTATCCTTCGATTTAGGTCCTAAAAATGACGTCCAGAAGTGTTTTTTAGGGAATTTTAGTACGTGTCCAAGCCCCAAAAATTTATGGGTACGCGATGTAATATTCTTTGTGACATCGCCTCTTTTTCAGGGATTTAGGGGGGGCGGGGGGGTTAAAAAAATCCAAAAATGGTTGATGGGGGCTCCTCTTAAGGAATTTTTCATTTTCCGGGGTTGACCACTACATTATCGAGCCAGTTTTTCCGGAAAAAAACACGCGACTCGAGTCGGATTAAGTCGTCTCGAGTAAGCGACCTGTCGACGAGCTCGAGATTATAATTTTCCTGGCAAAGCTCATCCTGGGAAAGAGCGGTCGTCGGAAAACGAGGTTAGAGAGGACTCCTGAACAGAACGCAGCGTACATCGGAGTAATCCACCATAAAGATAGCTTCGAGAAGACCAACGCGAGACGGTGGAGTCATCGGGGGGTATATACGAAATACCAAAAAAAGAAACACGCTCCGGCGGATACCACGTTCGACGAGCTTTTGAAAAATGTGCGAAATATGGTGAAAAAAAGCTCGCGACAAATGACTCGAATAAAAGGAGAATTATTACGGATGACATCTCGGGTAATATTTCTTCACCGATGGCGGTTTTACGTGCGGTATTACGAATGTCTATTTTAATCGGCGAAACGAGAGCATTTTTTGCGTGCTACCTTTTGCCTTCGGTTAGGAAAAGCTTCGCTCGTGACGGGTCCTTTGTCGAGTTAGATTTATCGAATGTGTGCAGCCGTTGGCTCTACTTGATGTATCATTTTGCGAACGGTTTACCTCGTCGTGTCTCGCTACCGAAACGAAGCGAAATTGAACGATTATGTGGATTCAACGTCGAAAAATAAGGTTACTTTGGATGATAGATGGAAGACAGTTTGGCCGATTTCGTCGCGAAATTTTCCCCACCGAGGGAAAGCCGATATACGACGCGAATAATTCGCGGAGGATTGCCCGGGATGGGGGTGATGACTCGTCTTCTTTCGTTTTACGCGCATTTGGCGCGCTATCGTTGAAGGGGGAAAAAAAGAGAACAGTACGAAAAGTCGGATTTAATTTAAATTCGAGCGTTTCGGTCGAGCGTTTTTTTTCCTTCGTTAAGTAAACAATGGGAAAATAACTCAAGGACGTGTACGCTGTACGAGCCTGGCTCGAAATTAAATAAGCCCTCTTCGCCTTTCGTCCGTGCCACGATCAAAGTACACGATCAACTTTTACGCTGTGGCGCGTTCAAGTTGAACTTGCGAAGAGAAGAAATCATGTTTCGACGAAGCCTTATATATTGGCTCATTTTTCCTCTTTCATTATAAAATAAGATATCGATAAGGGTGTATACCTCGGACGATGGAAAAGTTGACTCGTTAAAAAAAATAAAACCAGCACGCGACGATAAATTATCGTTTTTTAATTCGCTTCCTTTTTTTTTCCATCTCGGCAAGAGAAAAGGGATTTTTTTATTAAAAAGATTTACGTAGATTTCGACTCCATCGTCGTCGGTTTTTTTCCCTCTTGGTTCTGCGCATCGACGCTTCTCGTTTCGTATTTTTACGACCGAGAATCGTAATCGTTTTATAATTGAACGCGTTACCGAGGCGAAAACGCCAGGTAATGAATTTACGCTTCGTAATGAGAAAATTTACCTAACCGAACGGCGAACAGATTTTAGAGAAAAGGCGCGTCGGATAATCTAATTTGAATTTAGTTCACGAATACGTTAACGTCGAGACGAAATCCAATTTGAATTTGGCGTATGATTTTTCGTCGTTTTTCGCTTCGGTTTGCACTTTTCTTCCTCCCCTCATCCGATCCTCCGTAACAAGCGACGAGTTCGTGCGGTGGCGCGGCTCGGAAATTCGATCGGATTTCTAAAACGAATCCGGCTTAATGGCGAAGTTTATACGTATAATTGAATTTTATCCGGCGTCCGTGCTACGACTAAAAGGCGAATTGTCGTGATGGTTGATTGGTTTCGTCGACAAACGAAGAGGATATTCGGCGAAGTGCAATTTTCTGCGTAATTTTTGAGTAATTACCGCTACGCGAAGGTAATTACGAATAATTACCTGTTGATAACCGAAAAAACTGGTGACCTGTGTGTAATTACCATTACTACTCGGTGATTCCCGCCTTGAAAAATATCATTTGATGCATAATTGAATATGATTGAAAATACGTGTAATTTACCGTAATTACACTGTATGTATCATTAAATTACCGTAGTTATGTCGTGATTTCTGAATGACTTAATGAAAATGCGATAATTGAAATTACGAAATTTCACCTACTTTTTCAACTGCGTCGTTATTTGAACGAAATTACCAGTAGTTACCTGTAAATGACCGAAAATTACGCAAAAAACGTAATTACAGTTGTTTACCAAAAATTACCAGTAATTACTGTATCGAAGTAATGTTGCTCGATTCAGTTTTGTTTTTGTGAATACGCGTTGTTTACAACTAAAGTAAACCTTGTTTACTGGTAAATTACGGTAATTACAATATATTGATAATGTAGATAAATTTGCTAAAATTCCGTTAACATCGCAAAATTATTGCAAACTTGACTGAAATTATTTTGTGAATTTTGGCTATTTTAGTCTTTTTTTATAGATGTTCAGTGGGTGATTTTCAATAAATACCATACTTGTTATACTCGTTAATTAGAGTAATTTCCTGAGAATTCGTCGATTATTTTAACAACAGTACAATCATCTTGTAAATTTTGTAAAAATAATATTTTAAAGAACAAATGGTCATAATTTACTGGTAATTACGGTGTAATTTTGGTAATTTACGAGCTGTTGATACAGAACTTTTGTAGTCTCAAGTGCGTGCTGCGTACCGACGCATCAATGTATTCTATTTTGTTACCAAAAATTAAAACGTAATTTTGAAGTATTTATCGTTAGCTTTACAAGTAATTCTTGCTTAATTACCGTAATTTACCGGTATAATACGTTTCTTTTGTATCATTTTACCTGTTGACGAAAATGTTTATTCATGGAACGTTATATTGCAAGTATGGTAGTTTTGGGTAATTCAGGTAATTTTGGCAATTACGCGTAATTTTTGGTAATTTTGGCAATTACCTGAAATTTGCAGTAATTTGGGATATTACCCGTAATTTTTGATTTTTGATAATTTGAGTAATTATCCGTAACTTTTGTTAATTTGGGTAATTACCTGTAATTTTTGCTAATTTGTGTTATTACCCGTAATTTTTGATAATTTGAGTAATTATCCGTAACTATTGTTAATTTGGGTAATTACCTGTAATTTTTGGTAATTTGTGTTATTACCCGTAATTTTTGGTAATTTGAGTAATTATCCGTAATTTTTGGTAATTTGAGTAATTACCAGTAATTTTTGGTAATTTGAGTAATTACCTATAATTTTTGATTTTTGATAATTTGAGTAATTATCCGTAACTATTGGTAATTTGAGTAATTACCAGTAATTTTTGGTAATTTGAGTAATTACCTATAATTTTTGATTTTAGATAATTTGAGTAATTATCCGTAACTATCGTTAATTTGGGTAATTACCTGTAATTTTTGGTAATTTGCGTAATTACCCGTAATTTTTGATTTTTGGTAATCTGAGTAATTACCTGTATTTTTGGTAATTTGGATAATTACCTGCAATTTTTGGTAATTTGAGTAATTACCCGTAATTTTTGGTAATTTGGGTAGTTACCGGTAATTTTTGGTAATTTGAGTAATTACCCGTAATTTTTGGTAATTTGGGTAGTTACCGGTAATTTGAGTAATTACCCGTAATTTTCGGTAATTTGAGTAATTACCTGTAATTTTTGGTAATTTGCATAATTACCCGTATTCTTGGTAATTTGGATAATTACCTGCAATTTTTGGTAATTTGGATTATTACGCATGATTTTTGGTAATTCGAGTAATTACCCGTAATTTTTAGTAATTTGGGTAATTACCTGTAATTTTTGATAATTTGGGTTGAAAATTTTCTTCAAACAATGAGCATTGATGAAAGATTACCTGTGGTTTGTATAATTCAGGTCATGGGTTTTTACTTCGAACGATCAAATAAAGGATGCTGATAAGATGAGTTTTGGGTTTTTTGCTGGCATACCGAACAATGAATGTTTGTAGAGAGTTGAACATTTTTTTTTTCGATTCTTCGTCTTCATGTTTATCGCCTTTTAGTGGAGGGTTAGTTTCTGTCAGATAATGTCAGACCAACAAATATCACTCTTGCGTTTGTTAAGAAGATATTCGGACATATTTACTATTCGATTTTCTGTTATGTCTTGCGTGTTAATTTTCGCGATCATGTCGCCGTTTTTGAAGTAAAGGGGTAAGTGTTTAAATTATTTATATTTTAATCATTGTAATCATTTGGTTTTTCTTATAACGACTACGTTTGTGATAGCTGGTGCGAGTGGTGCATTATGCTTAGGTGTTCTTTGTTTAAGTTTCTGATGAAATTGTTTTGTTGGTCGCCACGTGCGAAGTATTGGACGGTGTGAGATTTCGATCGGTGTATAGCTGTATACGTCGATGCTGGCAATATGGCCGGATTAATTTTCCTCTCGAGTGTTTCTCGTGTTTCGCACGTAGGTTGTAATATTCCGGAGGGTTTCATCGAGCTAACGAAAATAGATCGAGAAGGTTACGAATTGCCAATTTGGTCGTATCGTGTTTGCGTTCGCGAATTTCTCGTCGCGTTTTTTGCGCTTTTTTTTTTCATTTCGCCATTTTTAATAACGTTTGTATTTCGGTGTAAAATTTCATCTCAGTCGTTGTTCGGGGAATCGTCGTCGAAGGGTAATTTAAGCGGCGAGTCGTACGATACTTTTTTACGATTTGGTCGTTTCATTTTCGAAATTAAACGTTGGTGCGAGAAGAGTGAAAAAAATGAGTCGCCTAGAGACCTCTCTGCGAGCGTTTGCCGAATATAGAGGAAAAGCTGATTTAAAATGGGAAAAACGCCGACGAGGTGGTGTAGGGGTACGCTCGAATTCGCTTTACGTCGTTCACGTCTGCTCTTTTTTTTTTTTTGCGAATAAAAAACAAAACTTCGTTGCGCTGGTGTGTTTTGTGTATTACGTAAAAGGCGAATGAATGTTTTTATATGGCTGAAGTGAATTATGCGCCGGCAGCCGTCGTCGACCTAACGAGTAACCTTCAACTTTTGCCGAAAAAAATAGCGAAGGGAGAAACGAGTCATTTACGGGTTACGTTCTCTTTCGTGTGTAATGCAACTGTAAGATGGAGCATTCGATGTTTAAGCTTACTTATGGTTGACCGATATTCTTTCATTAGACGAATCAATATGCCAGTATCGAGTATTTTACGAGAAAATTTTTACCAGCGGTGGATATGATGGGGGAACCACAAAGGGAGGTTGGTGTATTATGTGGGCTCCTATAACGGATTTCAGCGTTTTTCCGCAAATTTTATTATTTTTCTTTCACGTTTTGTGGTTGTAATCGATGGTTAATACGAGTACAGACCTTTTTTCACATCAATAAAACCACCGCTTTTAGCTCGTGGACGTAAGAATCTGTTCAAGTTTGATATTGGAAACATAAAAGCAACAAAAAAAGAAAAGCAGAAAAGACGTAAAATTTTGTAAAAAAAAAGGAAAAGAGAAAAGGGTGACGGGGCGTAAAAAACTACGCTTCTGGAAACGGCGAGGAAAATACCGGAATGGAATTTAAACGATGCAGGATGGCTCGCTTCGGAGGGTTTCTACCCCGAGAAATTTTATTCGATTGTTTTCTCGCTCGTGTTGCCCTTTTTTTTTTTTTTGTTATTTCGTATGTCGAAAAAAAATTCGACACGATGGAACGAATACGCATCAGATTTTTGCGTCGTTACATTCGCCCCCTCCCCGCCTCCTTCGCTGATTCCCTAAAACGTCGTTTCGGTTAAATACGCGATATTTTTTACGCTGTTTTGCGAATTATGGATACGAGATGGGTTGGAATTTACGATACGACGTGGTTACGTCGATAATCGAAGATGTTTCTCGGAAACGTCGTCGTTTTAGAAAAGCGTCGTAACGTGGGCGAGATGGATTTCCACAATTGTTCGCTCGAACGTGTAAATAAATCCAAGGTTCGGATAAGGTTTCGTATTGAAATGAACTTGGGAACGGAAATTGCGAAAAAATGTGCAGAAATGCGCGATATCGAATCTTAAGACGTAGTTTGGCCGAATCGAACGGTCGCATCGCGAGGGTGGAATTCAAACGGGAGGAGATAGAGGCGAGGACGCGAGTAGAGTTTAATTGATTTACGAAGTGGTAGTCGTAAGAAAGGCGAGGTTTGCGATTATGCGAGATATCGTTTTCTCGAGAAATTTCCGTAATTGAAATTACCCGAAATTTATGGCGAGTCGTGAGACGAATTTCGAAATAATTTCTGAAATTTACGGCGCGCGGAAGTGAATATGGCGGAATTTTGTTGTCTTTGGAGTTATTTATTCAAAGTTTACGGATTTACGGTAATTTACCGTGTGAAATTACCGTTATTGATTATATAAACTCGTGCTTTATAATTAACCATATTTTCTTACTTTTACAGTAAGCAATCGTAATTACTTAGTTTCAGAGTAATTCATCATATTTTTTTCGGATCTGCGGTAAATTACCGTAAAGGCTACAGACAGGTAAGCCTAAGCGATTTGTCCCCGGGTCCAGATGTTGATGGTATTTAGGTGGGGGGTGGGTACCATCGAGAAACGTTCATGACCATTTCAGCTCCCCCCTCCCTCCCGTTTTTGAGAAATAATTTTTTTTCTTCGAAAATCAGATAGGAATTTTTTTCTCAAATTACAGCTAACGGATTTAATTGAAATTTTACTACACAGTAGACCCGTATAAGGGCCTTCCATGAAAAAAATCAACAACCCCCCTACAATTTTTCCCCCTCCATACGGGCGTTTTCAACTTTATTTATTTTTTTTAGGTATCTATCTCACTCTGCGAAATTTTCCAACCTCATTTTTTCGATGTATTTTCGACCTCTAGATATCATATATTTTTTTTCAAATTTTTGCCTTCACGGGGTCGTGGTGAAAAATCGCGCGCGCGTTAGTCGATACTTTCCACTATGCGGTAGCGCCTCGTTTACACTTACGCGCGACGTTGAATAATTTTTTTCTCAAAATCTATCGATTTTTAGGTAACGGATCGTATAACGTTTTTTGTTTAAAATAATTTCAAAATTATTTTGCGATTTTTTTGGAGTCGATAAAGACGATTTAAAAAAAGTCACAAGTGATGGTTTGGCCTCGTGTTTATCATTACTTACCGTTATCATCTATTTTACAGTAATTTACCGTAATTACGTATTTTACGGTTATTCAACTTTTTTTCTCATTCTTATGGTAATTTACTGTATGAACTCGTGTTGATCGTGATTTACCACTTTTTCCCTCCGCTGCCGTAACTTACCATATCAACTCAACTTTACGGTACATTACCGTATTTTGTCGTGTTTGCTGTGGTAAATTACCGTAATTACGTAATTTTTTCCCAATTCAAATTTTTTTCTCATTTTTGTAGTAATTTACCACATAAACTCGTTTTCATCGCACTTCACCGCATTTCCTCTCCTTTACAATTACTAATTACTATTACGCAGTTACACAGTAATTACATACTTTTAAGGTAATTCAACATTTTTCTCGTTTTTATTGTAATTTTCCACGTAAACCCATGTTTATCCTTTTTTTTGATTATTTATCATATTATGCAGTTTTGCGGTAATTTACCGTATTTCTCAAGGTAGCCGCAGTAAATTACCGTAATTACGCGTTTTACGGTAATTTACCAAAAGTATGTAACTTGGTGATAATTTTCCGTTTTTGCTCATTTTTATAGTAATTCACCACGTAAACCCGTGTTCATCCTTTTTTTTTTTGATTATTTATCACATTATGCAGTTTCACGGTAATTTACCGTATTTCTCACGTTAACCACAGTAAATTACCGTAATTACGCGTTTTACGGTAATTTACCAAAAGTATGTAACTTGGTGGTAATTTTTCGTTTTTGCTCATTTTTATAGTAATTCACCACGTAAACCCGTGTTCATCCTTTTTTTTGGATTATTTATCATATTACGCAGTTTTGCGGTAATTTACCGTATTTCTCACGTTAGCCACAGTAAATTACCGTAATTACGCGTTTTACGGTAATTTACCAAAAGTATGTGACTTGGTGATAATTTTTCGTTTTTGCTCATTTTTATAGTAATTCACCACGTAAACCCGTGTTCATCCTTTTTTTTTTTTTTTGATTATTTATCACATTATGAAGTTTCACGGTTATTTACCGCATTTCTCACGGTGGCCACAGTAAATTACCGTAATTACGCGTTTTACGGTAATTTACCAAAAGTATGTAACTTGGTGGTAATTTTTCGTTTTTGCTCATTTTTATAGTAATTCACCACGTAAACCCGTGTTCATCCTTTTTTTTTTTTTTGATTATTTATCACATTATGAAGTTTCACGGTAATTTACCGTATTTCTCACGTTAGCCACAGTAAGTTACCGTAATTACGCGTTTTACGGTGATTTACCAAAAATATGTAACTTGATATTGTAGTTTTTCGTTTTTTCTCGTTTTTATAGTAATTTACCATACGAACTCGTGTTTGTCCTCTTTTACGATAATTAATCACAATTACGTATTTTATGGTAATTTACTGTATTGATGTACTGTAATTACACAATTTTATCGTTAAAATATTTGTACTAATTTACTGTGGCTTTTTATTTTCACAGTAATTTATTGTAAATTTCACTTCGTTGTAATTTCAAGTCAGTTTGGTAATTCATGAAATTATGCCTCTTAAAAAAAAAAGTTGAAAGTTCAATTTTTATTTTAACAAAATCGTCTTGACTCTTGTTCATTATGCAAATCACACGCGGTAATTACGGTTAATTACAACGGTTATTTTGTTTACAAATTGTAATACCGTTTACATTAGAACACTGAAAAAAAAAAGACTTACCGTGTAATTTACATAAATGAAGAAAATGTAATCGAGTCGAAACGAAGCTCGTCGTTCGTCGCTGCTTTTTGGCGTCGCGTTGCTTGTGTAAACCGCGACCGTTGAAACCTTTTCGAAATTCTCGGATCATTAACGTTTTGTCGTGAAGAACGATGAAGGGAGCAGGGAAGGTCGATTTCGTCGTCGTAATAACCTGGCCCCGAGATGATCGCGTATATAGGCCGAATTACGCAGCGGGAGGTCGGCTTAGATGGCTGAAATGTGTAATTTGTAACAACAAATGGGAGGCGGGGGGGATACCGAGCATCGTTTTTTTTTCTTATTTCGCCTGCTGGAATTGGCAAACGTTCAAACAAACTATTAAGCTGTTGGAGATGCTCGTCACGAAGGGGTTACATCGAAAGTACCACTCGCGGGAGAGAGTAATCGAGTTGGTGGCATTGGGGGAATGGGAGTTTTTGCTCTGTAAAACGCGTAAACGTTATTTTCTTCGAATGGTAATTTAATGCTATTTGTTTTAACGTGTTTTTTGCAGAAAGTGGATCCGGAATTGATATTCACGAAACAAGAGCGTATCGGGAAGGGCTCTTTCGGCGAGGTGTTCAAAGGTATCGATAATCGTACGCATCAAGTAGTGGCCATTAAAATAATAGATTTAGAAGAAGCCGAAGATGAAATCGAAGATATACAGCAGGAGATTATGGTGTTGTCGCAGTGCGACAGCCCGTACGTCACTAAGTATTATGGGTCTTATCTTAAGGTAGGTGTTGATAGGTGCGGGGGTGTTTGAAGAGGGTTACGTTTAATGGGTTTTCTTGGTGATTTTTTTGCAGGGTACTAAGTTATGGATTATTATGGAGTATCTCGGAGGAGGTTCGGCTTTGGATTTAATGAAAGCCGGTAATTTCGAAGAGATGCATATTGCCATTATCCTTAGAGAAGTTCTCAAAGGTTTAGATTATTTGCATAGTGAACGAAAACTGCATAGAGATATTAAGGGTGAGTGTAATTTGTGGTATTTGTTCGTGTGAACAGTCCGAAAAACGGATTTTATTCGGGACCTTCGGCATGTTTCTGTGGTCCATTGGTGCCAAATATTCGTTTGAGGTTTCTTGTCTGTATTGTTTAAGTTATTACCCTTCTGTTGTTTGTTTTGTACCTGAGGGGGTTGTTGCTTAGTGATCTAATTCCAGTTATGGATGACTTTCCCCCTCTTTCTACGTATCTGGCCTTTTTAATTCAGTATGGATTTGCTCCTAGTTAAAGGTAGACGTGTCTTCACGTTTTGAGAGCCCACGGGTGTGTTGGCTTGTGCTGTGTTCGGTTTCCTATGCTTCCAAAGGAAGTTGTTGTATTGATGGTGATCGTTCGAAAGGCGGAAAATTGACCGATTATCGTTTTCTTTGATTTCACGCAGCTGCTAACGTGCTTCTGAGCGAAATGGGAGACGTAAAATTGGCAGATTTCGGCGTAGCCGGGCAGTTAACCAATACCACCAGTAAACGTAATACTTTCGTCGGTACGCCATTTTGGATGGCGCCCGAAGTCATTAAACAATCCGCTTACGATTCGAAGGTACGTAGTCGCCGGATGAGCTGCGTCGCGAAGACCCGAGTAACGATTTTCTTATTTGTTCGCAGGCTGATATCTGGTCATTAGGAATTACGGCGATCGAGCTGGCCAAAGGGGAGCCGCCCAATTCGGAGATGCATCCTATGCGCGTGCTATTTTTAATACCAAAGAACAATCCTCCGCAGTTAATCGGCAACTATACCAAGCAATTTAAGGAATTCGTCGAAGCGTGCTTGAATAAGGATCCGGAAAACGTGAGTACGGCGATGTTTCGAATTACGGTCACGTTCGATAGCTTGCGGGTTTTTGAATTTCGAGAGCGTGTTTTAATTAATCGCAAGGGGCGATGAGTCGGATTACGGCGACGACGTGTTTTTCTAATGATGAAACGTCGAGGCGCTATATTCGTGCGGTTTTTTGCAGCGACCGACGGCGAAAGAATTACTGAAATTTCCGTTTATTCGTAAAGCGAAAAAGAATTCGTACTTAATTGACCTGATCGATAGATATAAGAAATGGAAATCGCAACGGAACGAGGAAAGCGAAACTGAATCCGAGAATTCGGATAAGTAAGTGTTGCGCGTTTTACGATGCCCTGAAATCAAGAGCATCCCATGATTTTGGGTATTTTACAGCGAAGAAAACGGCAAAGGCGACGATGACCTGGATGAACCGTGGATTATGACTGTGAAAAGTACCAGCTGCCTGAAGCCGCCGCCGGCCGATCATACTTTCGCCTCCGGAGCCGGTTCCGGTACCGGTACCAATAAACACAACAAAATGGATCCGCGCCTTCCACGCCATCTTTACCAAAAAGTACCCCTAAGGCAGAAGTACCTGTGAATCATTTCAAAAACGATAAAAATAACGCCGTAAGTACGCAGGAAGATGGCGAAGTAGGCCTACTTGATGTCGGGTTTTGAAATCGCGTCTGTTGTAGGTTCGAGGATACTCGTCGAGTACCCCGACGTCGCCTCATATCACCGAAAAAAGGCTCTCGAAGGAATCCGAACTGAAGAGGAATTCCATCGAGACGGAGTACGCGGCCGATAGCAGGAAACATAATAGGAATCGTAGTTCTTCTTCGAAGACCACCTCGGCCAACAGATCAGCTAGTTTGTCGTTACTGATTTATCCGCTCATATCGGAGGTAAGATGGAGTTTTGGTAGGAACGCGATTTGAGCGTTTTTGAAATTCAATTTTGACCTCTCCTCGGGCTGCCCGATTTCGACGGGGCTTCCATGTTGTTCCATTAAAGGATGTTGGATTATTTTCTGAAAATATTTGAGAAAATTTCACTCCAAATTGAGATGAATCAGTATTTTTAGTATCCCCGTCTCAATTGTTCAATTTTGACGGTATTTTATGTTCTAGATAAATTTCCATGAGGCAAAATTATAACCCTTCTCATCCTCCTCCTCCACTCATATAATTTTTGGCTTTTTCCTCGGCAATTTTCAATATTTTGGGACACATTTGCTCTCCTTCCCTCGCCTTGATGTTTTTTTTTTGTCTTTTTGGTTTATACGGGTGTTTATGCAGAATTTCCGAAAACACCCGAAGTTATCCGAAAACATTCGAAGTTAGTCGAAAATACCCGAAGTTCGTCGAAGTTGCACGAATACAAACGAATTGCTCGAATTTCATATTAAAAGGGTGAAAACGGTTTTTCAATGATCCCCGCTTCTTTCTATAGAGTTTAAATGATTTCCGGTGATATCCGAAGAGATACGAAATTACACGAATATGTCAGATTGATTTAAAATCGCGAAGAGTCGTCGTTCAAGAGTAATTCGTCGAATTTGGATATTTTTAACGAACCCGACTTGCCCCACGAAGGTTTCCGATGAATACCGAAATCACCCGATTGGAAAAATTTGGTTTTGATTTCTTTAAAATGTTAATAAATGCGGAGATTCGTCAAATTCGCGACGTATTCTCAATTTCTGCTCTCCTCAAGAAATCCAAAATGATTTCCGAAGTAATGCGGAAGTGCCCGAATGCGTTCATTGGGTTTAAAATTTGTAGAAAGGCGTTGTTTACGTGCTTCCAAATTATTATGTCGAATACGTCAATTTGCTTTTCAAGATTCATGTCGAGGTCATTTATATCTTTCTCTTAGAAATACATCGAATCTTAGTGTATTTTTTGATAAATTTTCTGCATAATCAGCGGAAATATCCGGCGAGTCATCGAAGTTGCCCGGTCAAAGAAAGTGAAATTACACAATTCTTTTGTAAACAAAGGTTCTGCGGGTTTTTACAACACAATAGTCTGGTTTTATTTATCTCTGTTGTGGCGTATTTGCCAGATAAGGAACAATGGGGATTTCTAAAAGGTTGGAAATTTACGTCGAGGTCTTTACCCTTACTGCTTTTGTTTACGAATCTCTTTTATAAATGGGCCTTATGGACTGGTTGTTTCTTTGGTAAAAGGCTCAGTATGGAGTTAGCATCCACCGGGTGATGATCGAGGAAATATAGATGACGTGTATTTTTACTTCTTAGGTGACTTGTTATTTTTATGTTTTTGCTCACGTGTTAAACGCTCGTTGTATGTATTTATTTACTGTTATAATAATTCATGTGGTTTATTTGTTCAAAAAATAGATACAAAGAAGACGATATCATAGTCAAGAATTAACCACGGCCAAGCAGGATATCATCGAAGAGGTGAAAAACGCCTTCGAACTAGCCGAACGTTCGAGTCCCGGTATCAGCGACCAGTTTGTACACGACATTATACATAAATTGTTACCCAACATGTCCGAACAGCGTATCAATAATGTACTGGATAAGATAACCAGGTAAAACGTTACGTTCCATCGTGTCCGTCGACTGATGAGCTTCAGGAGTGCACATGGACCAGGCGGTTTCATTGCCGGTGTACATCCTGACTGGATGGATACCATCGAATAGCCCTTCCCCGGCAAGGCTATTCTATTCTATATTGTTACGTAGCCGTAGTACATATTCCTAAAGTTTTTTTCTTTCTGTATCGCCCGATCTACCGTTTTACCCCCTTGAAGGGGAAAATTTTCGGTTTTAGTCTTTTCTCTCCCCCCTCCCCCCGGTGAACGTGATGTGGTTTCGTATTCCTCGGTACCATTTTTCCGCCGCGAGTTCTTGGTTAATTTTTTTTGGTATAGTTTCGTACAGATTGGATAATTCATGGAAAAGAACGCGTGCTCGAAGGATTTTTTAATTTTCTTCTTTCTCTTTGCGTGTATATGTGATATGTATTTTTCCTCCTTTTGTTTAGTTGTTTAAATAGTATAATCGCGATAAGAGATGGAAAAAGGGTTTTGAGAGGAGCGTCTTGAAATTGGGAAAATACGCCTATATGAGTCGCGTACTCGAGCCATGGTAAATTAAGCCAAGTCATGATGAGGTTAAGGTGACGTCGAAACCTACTCAGGATGTTAACCAAACTTGATTTTTTTTCTTGGCGGATTGACAATAAATTTACAAGTATTATGCGCAGGGCGCATCCTTTTGGAAATTTTACGCGATATCCAGTGTAACAGGTATGTCGCGCTGGATTCCCAGTGACGGCGTCGCAAGGGAATTTGTTTCTTTGTTTAGAAATCGTTGTGTATGACGCCGCAAATTGGCGTTTTGTAAGAGTTGTATAGCGGACTGGAAGTCTGGATTGGAATTTGGGTATTGTTTAAGGGTATTTAAAAGAAAATGTTTGTTGTTTTGTGAAATTTTTTTGTTGAAGTTTACTCTCTTCTTTGTTGTTGATAGATTTTAGAAACGATGTGATGTTTTAATTTTTACGTATCGGGAGCTATTTAATAGCGTCGATGTCACGTATTTACCACCTTTGTGCTTATGTTTTTTCTTTTTTTTTTTTGTGTACTGAATTTATATAGTATGACATATAAATGTGTAAAGTAAACAGCTGTAATAAAACACTCTAATTTCATGGTGTTTTTGGCGAATTATTTTTATTGAATATTTCACAGAGGGCTCTTCGCAGGATTATTCACGAAGTTAGTATCTTGGCGTGACCTTAGGGTGGTAACAGTGGCTGTAAATTGCAATTTCGGTTTTTCTCACTATTCCATTTTCTGATTTTCATAATTATTATCATTTGTGTATGCAATTTCGTTTTTCTCACTATTCCATTTCCTGATTTTCATAATTATTATCATTTGTGTATGGGCGTTCATCCGCTTCGGTGGTA
>QBDW01003312.1:0-46387 GCA_003261595.1 Maconellicoccus hirsutus | reverse complement strand
TTTGTTTTTTCTGATAAAAAATTTTTATTGTTGTTTAATTTTTTCTGATTTTTAATCTACCGTTTATTTCATCTGTTGACAAAATTTTTTTGTTTATTATTTTTATTCAAATTTTTTATATTTTTGTAATTTTTTCCATTTTTTTTTCATTTTTTAGTATATTTATTCACTATATTACTCACTTACTCATTTTTTGGAACCTTTTAGTTTTCTCGTAAAACAAATTTTTTGATTAGTTGGGTAGTTTTTCTAGCAAAAAAATTTTTTAATCATTTTTTCAAATTTTCATTTTAATTAAAATTTTGTTTTTCCAATTCTGAATATTTTTTTTGTTTTTTTTTTTTAAGTTTTATGTTTTTAGGATTTTGATATGCGAAGGAACATTTTTCATTTTTCTTAGCGATGTGTATTTTTTTCCGAAAAATTTCTTCTATTTCTCATTACATTTTTTTGCAATTTTTGAAAATTTTCATCACTAATTGCCATCAATATTGTGTAATTAATACTAACGACGCGACGTCACAAACAATTTAATTATTCAAGTTTAAAGCATCCCCACCCATATTTTACTGTGGTTCTATTAAGGGGTCACTTCCCCCCTCCCCCCCTCTTCTAAAAATCTCCGGTTAAATTTTCCAGTCGAATGAATATGAAAAATAATTGAATCTCGTGAACGTGAAAATTCAAATAATACGAATATGATGATAAATTGCTCAATTCCAAAAACACCCCTTCCCTTTCCCTTCTCTTCTATATATCTCGTCTATACTCTTCAATTTTACATTATCTTGCAAAATGGGAATCGAACGTTTTCATCTAGGAAAAGATTCTGTCTTCGTGGCAGCCCTCCCCTCTTCCTTCCATTCATTTCGTCATAAAAAAAGATCCAGATATAGTACGATTTTAGAATGCTTATTGTCCTTGGGATACTGAAAATACCGGGCTATTTAGGTTCTCTTCTGACTACCTACTCGAAGGGACTACTCGCAAAAAATGCAGATTTCCAAAATATAGGTAAATATTTGAATTCACGCCGAGGCGCCGATGAGAATATCTTACCGGTCCGGAGTATATATACGCTTGGAGGGGCTCACCGGTGATACCAGAGTAGAAGACATCTTTACCTAGGTAATTATATCCGTAATATGCCAATTCTTCGCAAACATCTTCCACTTTAGAGCCTTCGAACGCTGCGGGTATAAAATCCAGGTGAAGAAGGTATTTATGGGTTGATTTTAAAAAGGTTTACCTGTGCCGTCGTGGAATTGCCCGTTTAAAAGGCCGGCTTTTCCGGCGAGTAACTCGATTAATTTACCGATGGTCATACGTGAAGGGAATCCATGAGGATTCATGATGATATCGGGGCAAATTCCGTTATCATTGAATGGCATATCTTCTTGATTGACGATGTAGCCTTGAAAAAAAAAACACATAAAATAGACGTTTTAATTTTCAAAAAAAAAAACACGTCTTTTGGCGATTCATTCGGCCGAACCAGTTTTACTCCTGAGGTATAAATTTTGCACGAAATTTTTAGTTTTGTTTATCATCGAAGGCAAGGCGACTACCCGCGTCATCGTCATGCTCATTTTAACGAGATGAACGAGTTTCAACAGGTTGTCGATGACGAAATATCCGCAATCTGTGGTATTCCCTTGTTGCTCGCTGTACACGTCCGTCATCTGCCAGGCGTCGAAATATTCGCATATTTTCTGCGCCAATTCGTACGCCACTCGGTAGTTAGTATTACGCATCGAGTCGAAATGGTATATATGCTGCGTTCTGTTATCGAGCACCGCCAACGACCAATGACTGCTATGGTCGCATCTTCGGCTATCATTCAATACGAAAAACACGTACCGGTAACTTTTCGCGGCCAAAGGATCCAAAAACAGGGGTACATGTTTAACTTTCGCGAACAGGATACACTGCGTTATGCACGGATTAATGAACAGCATATCCGGATAGAACGACTGCAGCACGTTGATTACCGTCGTGATGACGTCATCGTCCAACATATTCTGCTTCCAGTCGATAGGCTCGTACATCAAATCGGGCATCTCGAGACTAGCCAGATAATTCATATCGTCCGCATAACGCGAATATCCCGCGTACCGGTCGTTCGACTCTTCCTCCTTGTTAAACTTCAAACGTACCGAGCGTCGGTAAATCGGCAACGTACGATTACCATATTCGTCGCTGACCGATAAATCCAATATAATCGGTTCATCTGGTTTATCCTCTTGTTGCGGCATGCCGTTCAGACGTTCCGTCGAGTCGTTGGACGCAACGTCCAACGAAGCGTTTCTCTCGATGTCGTCGTTACGCTTCTTTTCGTCGGCTCTGCTCATCTTGTATTTTGTTCCCTTGGCTCGAATAAAAAAGCTCACGCGTTTACGGTGACGTTGTTACTCCGATAAATGCCTCGTTTACGAGGTACGTAGCAAATTAATCATTTCTATGGATATTTCACACGTGCCACCTGTTCCTTACCTATTACGCCCTTTTGACCGTGTCTGCTACTGAATTTATCGCCTATTTCTGGTCGTCTAGTTTGACGTAGCAGTAATTTCACCAAGAAAGATTCGTCTTCCGTTGACGTTATCATGACCTTGTCGATGTAACTAGGTACAGGAGTTTTATACGAAACCGGTACATCCTTGTATACAGATACCGGCTGACCGGAAGGACCATCGCGGTTGTTCAACGTCGGTATCGACTTATTCACTAATACCTGAAACCAGTGTTTGTTTTTACACTAATTTTTACATCGTGAAAACTACCAACTCACTTGACGTTCTTTGACCAATTCGCCAACAGCAGCTATACCATCGTCGTCTAGGATCTTATGCTTGTACAATGGCTCTCTGGTATCTGCCTCCACCGAAGGTCCCATTATACGGTCGTATGTCTGGTTTGGGTATTTTTTCAACGAGCATTTCGCATTTCGAGATACTTGGCAGCGCCCGAAACCTGTAAAAATTCCGATAAATTAGCTCCAGCGATGTTATAAAGTTGACAAGAAATATAACGTATGTTTGACCCTTCCCCCCACTCCCTCGTAATCCAAAGTCGTGGTTTTTAAATGTTCATATTCTAGGGTAATTTTTTTTTCCAAAAGAAAAACTTAAATTTACAAGAAATTGTGATAAAACAAGATACTTTTGGAAAAGTCATTATACAAGGTGTCCTAAAGTAATCTGATTTATAAAACCAATCGTAATAATTAAAAGCGGTAATATTTTGGGGAAAAAATGGAAATATTGATTACAATTATAAGTAAAACCAGAAAAGATATTTCGGAAATTATTCATGATATATATAAGGTGTCCTAAAAAAATAAATTTACTCGTGAAATTTATATTATCCTAGGTAGTTCTGAACATGCAAGTTGATTAATTCTAAAATGAAAATTACCAATTTTTAATTTCAAGATCTCGTATATTATACAGGGTGTCCTAAAAATCGCGAAAAGTAATTTTTTTATGCAGTAAAATTGTATTATTTTTAAGTACAACGCACGCGAAACGTAGCAGATGAAGTTATAACGTTATACAGGGGTGTACCTGATACCAAAGAACGTGGTATACAGGGTGTCCTAAAAATTAAACCTACATAATCTTGATAGATATTCGTTACGAAAGCACAAATCTACCAAAGAAGATGAGAAATCGTGAAATTTCGAATTCAACTAATTTGTCTACATTATATAAGGTGTCCTGAAAATCGAGATGAACAACTTTTGAAGTAATTCGTTAATAAAATATTAAAAATGAAATATAAAGAAAAAATTTTTGTTTCACATAGTAATCTAGATGGTCACACTTCACACGTTATATAAGGTGTCCTAAAAATCGACAAGAGTTTAACGTATAACACACGTAAAACGAAGCAAATAAAGTTTTGATTGTTCTACAAGGATGTACCTGATACCAAAGAAGGTGTTATACAGGGTGTCCTAAAAAGTAAACCTATGTAATCTATACAGAAATTAATTACGAAAGCACATATCAACCGAACGAGATGAAAAATCGCGAAATTTTGCGTATAACTATTTCTTTACGTTATACAAGGTGTCCTTAAAATCGAAATGAAAAATTTTTTGAAACAATTCTTTAATAAGATGTGTTGAAAAAGAAAATGGAAAAATTTTTGTTTCGTATGACCAATCTAGACGACCACATTTTACACGTTATACAAGGTGTCCCAAAATTTTTACTGATATAATATTTGAAGGGAATTACTTTGCGCATTTGTTTGAATAAATTAATTAATTTTTCTCGTTATATAGGATGATCTAAAAATTCAATTACGTAGTTTTTTTTAGGAATTTATCGCAAAAGAGATAGCAAACAATAAAAATCGCAATATTTTGAATTTGAACCAGGTCAGTGTTTTCTTACAGTGCGTCCTAAAAATTAAAACGGTTCAGTAGAATGCGTTGTAACTGGAAAACGCGAATAAAATCCAATCCAAAAAATTTGTTTCACTTGGATGATCCTGAAGATAAAATTTTAGACTATACAGGGTGTCCTAAAAATCAAAATAGTAATTTTAAGGAATAAATTATCATTAGAATTTGCTGAAAATATAATGCAAGATGAAAAATTCGAACTTCGCCAACATAATTCGAATAAAAAAATTTTATGGATTACACAGGGCGTTCAGAAAATTCAACTGAGGAAATTTTTATACTAGAATCAAACGAGATAAAATCCAAGAAAATTTACATGAATTTATCGGTAGCGGGATGATGCAATTTTTTTAGAGTAATAGCGTGCTACAGGGTGTTGCGAAAATGTAACTTCATTTTCAAACTAATTTGCATAAAAACTCGCTCGAAAATGTTGAAAAATACATCACAAACGAAGGGACCCATGTTGATACATTATAATATATTTTGTAAGTTTATAATACCCTTTTGTGTTTACCTCTATCCAAAGATGCTTTATTAATTATCAAAGCGTCTTCGATATCATAACCAGAATAACTCATAACCGCCACAATGGCATTTTGACCACCTGGAAGTTTATCGAAATTCACCAAATCGATGGTTTTCGTTTTAACCATTGGTACTTGAGGATATATCATGTTATACATCAACGTATCCAATCGATTGACTTGATTGTAGCTGAAAACACCTGTTGAATATATCATTGAATTACACGCCGAAATTAATACCAAGACGGTGAAAGTAATTTACTCATTGTTTGTTTGCCCATAGCGCACTGGTACGTATTTCTGGGAGATTGATTGTGATGTGGATATGGAATAAGACCAGCGCAGACGCCAAGCAGCGTAAATGGAGCAATTTCCAAATGCGTCGTTTCGGCTTCAATCTCGTCTTCGTTAATCGCTATTAAACTGTCGTTTTCTTCGTTTACGTCGAGAAATTCGATTAAACCTGTAAAATGATGGATATTTGGCTTGAACTATGAAAATATTGGCTTCTCGGGGAAATTTTTACCTGAACGGACAAAGTCTTCGAATGTCTTTTTACCGGATTTTAATTCTTCAACGTGCTCTTCGGTGACTAAAGATTGCCCATTTGAAACAATAATATATGGTCTGATTGGGGGAAAAAAACATTAATCATGTTGAAAATTTAAATATAATTAAAACATAATTAATAAAAAGAATATATCAATAAATTCACCTGCATAAACGACCACCATCGCTACTAATACAAATATTACGTTGGTCGTGATTCGCATAGATGGATATAAAACTGGAAATTTTCCCATATCGACGTAATAAACGAAATACATTTACTATATACTGCCATCTTTCCGTGATACCAATTATGCTACCTGAACATCCAATTGATTAGAAATTACTCGCCGAAATCAACACTACAAATTAGTTTAGGAGCTGAACTTGCGAAGTTAATTACCGTTTAAGAACACCAAGTAAACATTAGACTGATGGACCTCATCACCGGAGAACGTTATTATGTCTTCGACGCCTAGATTCAAAGCTACCTCGATAATCGGTTCTTCGTCAACTTCGGTTGTGATGTGGGTCATAAGAGCGAGATTTTTCACCAAACCGCAAGCCTGCCGGAGTAAAAAAGTGAGTATTTCTTCAAACCTTGTCTCAATTACGCGATTACCTCTCCTTCGGGAGTATCAGAAGGGCAAAGCATACCCCACTGAGAAGGTTGCAAAGAACGTGGACCGGAGACTTTACGCGTTTTTTCGAATTGAGAATTCACTCTGGTCATCATTCCTAATGCTGAGATGTACGAGAGTCTGGATAAAACTTGGGTGACTCCGTAACGTTCCATTTTGAATCTTCTAATAGTCCAGTTGCCCTGGAATTTTTTTATACATTGAAATCTACGCGGAGGGGTTATTTATCGTGTTTTTTACCGTTTGAATAGCGTTTACTAAGGTATTAGTGATGGTATCTTGTTTCATAAATTTCACAACATCGAATGGGTTAGTTTTCACTTTCGGTATGGATTTATCCGCTATGTTTTTTAGCTGTAAATTTGATATATTTTAAATAATCCTGTTGAATGTGGAATTTAAATATTTGTTGAATAATTTACATCGTTATTGAAACGTTTAAATGCATCTTCGAACATCAACGATAATAGAGATCCGGCTAATTCTAAGCGCTTATTTCCATAATAATCACGATCGTCTATCATACTAGGATCTTCTTCGGCTTGTATCAATTTCCTAATCATGATCGCCAAAAACCATCCTTTTCTTCGAAAATTAAACTCCTCGACCTGAAAAATAGTTCTTCATCAAGAGTTCAGAGATTCTTAAGATTAAACTTACAGGTATATGTGAAAGTATGGTGCTCAATACGAACTCTCTGGCTTCATCGAAACTACTTTTAACTTTACCGGAAGGATGACTGAATCTCTTTACGCGGAGTTTTTTACCGATATGCCTTCGCAATTAAAAAAATATTCGTAAAAAAATAAATTACACAAGTAAATACAAAAAAATACCAACTCAAGAGCTTGATTTTGGGAAAATATTCCAATATGGGCGCATTCGTGAAGAGAATAAGATAACTTTGATAAGATATTAGACTCGGTGCCGATCATTTGCATGATTTGTTGATCACTCACGAAGCCCATAGCTTTGAATACAACGATAACCAAAACGTCCTAAAAATTGAAAAAATATTAGATTTGTTTTTATTTTAGATATTTTACATCAAAAATACTAACATCTTGTAAAGCATTATGAGAAACGTAATATTTGCCTTTTCTGATGATAATACTCGTCCTGGATTTTTTATCATGAGAGCTACTTCGAACTTGGCAAAACATCAAACCACGACTATCCTTATCGATTAAAATACGATTCCTAGATAATTGTTCTTGAATTAAAATAACCTAAAAAAGTTTCAGATTTATTTTTCGAAATTTCTCACAAATCTTTCACATTACTTTCTCGGTTCCTCTGATGATAAAATAACCGCCAGGATCATAAGGGCATTCTTTTAATTTAGCCAATTCTGCATCCGATTTACCACAAAGAACACAATTCGAACTTCTTAACATGATCGGCATCCTGGAATTAATTTTCAAATTAATACATCATCTTGAAACAAATTTCCACCCATTCGTACCTTCCAATTGGTAAATCACTACGACATACGCGTTGAGATCCTCTGATATATTCTATATCTACTGTAATAGGAGCCGAATACGTGATATCTCTTAATCTGCATTCCTGAGGACAAGTGGATCTAGCCATATTGAAACCTTCTTCGATTTCAGGCTTTCCAACCGAGATTTTCAGATATCTGAAATTGTGTTTTTTCAGTATACGTGATTTACGATGATATGAAATTTGAAACATTACTTCACGTAGAATAGAGGATCGACGTCGCATGTTACTTTGTTATTGGATTGGACTATTTTCTTGATGTCGACATTGATGAAATAATTGAACGAATCGATGTGTTGTTTCACTAGCCCTTTCACATCCAAAAATGAAGGTACTAGTTTCCATTTATCCTTTAAAATAAAAATTGTATAGAATGAAACGAGCACGATGGACATGTAATATTTCGTGGTATATTACAACATTTATGATGATTTTTTGAGGTAAATGAACTAAATTCGAAT
Source organism: Maconellicoccus hirsutus (assembly GCA_003261595.1). Lineage (NCBI taxonomy): Eukaryota > Metazoa > Arthropoda > Insecta > Hemiptera > Pseudococcidae > Maconellicoccus > Maconellicoccus hirsutus. Next base: position 38,289 of record QBDW01003312.1, on the reverse strand, counting down.
AGAGGTTCAATAATTCAATGGATTAGAGAGAATTGATTGCGATGTACTCGTGTATTATGTGATTTCAGGTGTTTCTTACCTTCACGATTTTCGACTTTTTTGATTCGTTTGAATCCATCGTAATATCACCGTTGAAACTACACGGTCAAGTATTATGAAAACATCAAGTAATTAAATAACTGAAATTCGTGCACATGTTTTTAAAAAACTCGTAAAAATAATAATCACATGCTTAAAAAATAGCCGAAAAATTCAAAAATAAATTCGCTAAAATTAAAATTTTCGCACATGATTTTGTTTTTGGACTTTCGACTTGAGAAATCACTTCCTCACTTGAATTATTTTTATTGATTTTTTTCATTTAATTTAATTTTTTGAGCCACTATTTTGGCAATTTCTTTTAATTTTCAATAAAAATATGAAAACAAAATGCGTTACACTTAATTTTAATCAATTTTCACCGTAAATTTCGACATAAAAAATTAACCGATTTAAAAATAAATAAAACTTCTATTTTTAGCAAAATCATTACAGCTGATAAAAGTTATCTCGATAAGGTAGAAAATTTTGCAAAATTTTGTTGATGTTACGAATTTTATTAAGAAAGTGCGTCGTTTCTTTAATTTCATTAATTAATCGAATCTAACGCATGTTATTAATGTAAGTATAATCATAATAAGTACCCTTGAATCTTATGACATATTGTAATATATTCATATTTAAATGCCAACATCACCAAAATTTCATATTTCACTCGTATTTTTCTTCGTCGTTCTATTAATTAACCTTTGATATTTTACAATGACTTCATTCTTTTCAAATCTCAGTCCCTATCTTGTTGAAGTTCACTTTAAATTTCTACCTTCATTGTTCTAATTTACAATTGTGTTCATTTTATAGATGAATTTTAACTATGTAAGATTAATTAAGAAAACGTTTAATCCGCAACACTGCTCGAAAGCTGCGTATTCTAGACGAAACAACTCCAACCATGAAAAATTCTACAAAGTTGTAGGAAAAGTCGAAAATTCTAATGGTTAGTGTATCTATGACTGTCATCAATTCTGTTCCAACTAAATGTTTGATTTTGTCCGATAGATGGACAGAATAATTCTGCTTTAGCTCCAGTTCCTAATTGGGAACTGTTGAGGCCTCAAGGATACAGATTTTTTCTACCTGGAAATGTAGGACCTGGTTGGCACGATGTGAAAACTAATCCTTATAGTTTACCTCAAGTAAGTTGTAATTTTGCGAGGAATTGAAATTTAATGATGAAAAATTAATTAAATTATTGTGTTATAGGATTTCGATTTGATATCAACAGACTTCAAGTGTTATGCCCAAGCATGTCCGATATTGTTAAGACAAAGTAATCGTTGATTTATTGCGTTCAGGATTTGAAAATAGCATAAATAACGTGTTTTTTTCAGGTGTATCGGAACTGTTTCCAGGAGTTGACTTTAGTTTTTCGCGTTTAACGGTTGTTTCACTTTCACATAAAAATCTCAAACAAATTTCTGAAAACGAAGTAGAAAACGCCGTCAAAACGGTAAAACTCTCTCGATATATTTAATACATGAAAGAAACAAATGTAATATGTATCTTTTCCCATAGTTTGTATTATCTGCTCAAGATATCTGCCAAAAGTTGCGAACCGCTGGATATTGGGCTGATTTCATCAATCCATTTTCTGGACTACCTGGAGCAAGCACGTATAGCACATCAGTCAACCTTTACGAAACCGATCCACGTTTCCGTAGTTTGGGTTTTCGCATAATCGAACGACAGAATTGCCGTATTATCGAAGATAAAAAATCGTATCGTTTTAGAGGTGAGTTTCTCGCGGATGTGATTAATTTTCGTGATTTTTATTATGAAATTAATTTCATTGATTTTTGTTATTTAGGCAATTTATTTACGACAGCACCTGCAGAGACTGACGAGTTGAAGAAAATTCTATTACCTTGAAATTGTATTCTGTTTAATCTTGTACTTAAATGCCTGTATAATGTGTAAATTGAAAGCCTATTTTAAATAGGTTAAATTTGTTGTATCGTATTACCTTCATTCGTGTTAGAAAAAAATTATTTTACTAGACGCTTTTCTTTCGTTTTCGCTTAAAATTAACCCTAACAAATGGTATTTGTATATTTTGGATTTCCCATTGATAATCATCAGCCTTATAAATGGCTTTATCTATTACCTATCTCCTGTGTTATTAGTTTTTAATTTCCAAAGTTGAAAAACTTGAATAAAATATTCTCAAAGAAACGTCTTTCAATAAAAATCACACTATCTTAAAGTTTATTTGTAATCTTGGTTTTGAAGGAGATTAAATTCTCTAATGAAAATTATCTTGAAGCGGGAGAACACGATTGTGAAATTTTACCATAGTTCCAAGGAACTTTTGGACCGGAAGGTTTCACATTTATCATTCTTACTACTCTACCTCTTTTCGCTATGAATTTCTTGTTTTGAATGCATTCTTCTTCTTTTTCACGAAGCGGCATCGGAGGCGGTTCACTCATTAAACCTAACAAGGAAACTTCATTTTGTTCCAGTTTAGGCATAAGGTACTTTTTGGGTAATTTTAATTCTCTTACCATGCGAAATAAAGGTTTATTGAAGCGTTCGTAGGATTGACGGAAACTATCCGGCATTGCTGGGTATCCTTTGTTATGTTGGTAACGCAAAGTAAATACTTTGTTGAATCTGTACGTTGGATCGTTATTTTTATGACTTTCAACTAACTCTTTTAGTTTTCGGAGATCTTCTTCGTCTTGGAGTTCTTCAGGTGATTTGGGTATTTCTTCGGACGATTTTTTAGGGCAAGTCGAGGTAGTTCGACAAGGCAGATATTTTATGTTCGGAAACGAAGCTCTCATGCATTGGTAACGAGACTGCGTTAATTTATTCGATCGTGGTTGTATTTTGGGTAGTTTACGTAGATCGATGGATTTTTTTTTTGGTTCTCTGGTTTTCGGGAGGCCTTTGTCCATGCGGATTATTTCTCGCATGCATTCTATATCCTCGTCGGTAATGTTACTCGGTATGTGTTTTAATCGTTTCGATGGTGGTTTTGAAGTCGTAATGGAATCATCGATTAATGGCCTAGGAGTAGTTGTTTCAGCAAAACTGAAAGATTTGACACTTCTAATTGGTCTTTTCACCGAAGTCATCTGACGCTTTTCTCTCGATTGTTTTTCAACGAGTAAAGAATGAATGAGCTTCGATAGAGTTTCATTCTTTTTTATTTGTTCGGCGATTTCGTAAGACGGGATGTCTAATTCTTCGAAGTCAAAATCGTCAATTGCTGAAAGAGGTTGAGAACTTCGCATGAAATTACATTCAGGTCGCGTCAATTTCAACGCTTTCGAATCCTCCATTTCCGATCTTCTACAGCGAAGGCTCTGGATTCTCGAGATAGCTCGAACATCAGAGCAACTTCTACTTCTTTTCGACATATACTGATGTCAAGATATATTAAAGAAATTTAGTTAGGAGGTTTTAATATTGCTAAGGAAATTGTAAATTCGCAATTTAAAAAAATCAAATTTAATGCGAAAAATACATATAAACTGAGTGTTTGTACAAAATTTTTTTTTTTCAAAAATAAAAATGAGGAATTAAGCGTATTGTTGATATAGTTTCAAAAGATCATTCAATTTTGATTGCGCTTCTGTTGTTGAATTCTCCAGCATATGAATAGAATTTGTGTGATGATTCAAAATTCGTCCTATTGCTACCATCTGCAAAAATATTTAAAGAAATGCGTATATTTTTTTCATTTCAATAATGAAATAATCGCGATAATTCTTACCGGATTGGTAATATTTTCGGATGACCGATTTTTATCATTAATTTTGGTAATTATTTCTTTCGAAGTTTCTAATGTTTTCTTAAGTCGCGAGTCTATATTTTCCGCTAATTTATACCTGAAAAAAAATTCATTCAAGTTACAAGATGCTATAATCAAATTGAAATAATTTTTTGAATTACATATCATCAGCTGGAAGCTCAGGGAAATAAGACGACACTTCATCCTCAAGGGTTGATAAACATTCCTCCAAATCTTTCTGCTGACTTAAAATAAAATCCAATTGCTGATCAACTTGAGTTTGCTCAGATTTCAAATTTCGTATAGAATTTACAAATTGTTCGATCTAAACGAAACAATAAAATTAAAAAAATTGCCTATCAGTCGTCATAAATTGCTTACTTTATCGTGGTTCGATGTCAATGTAACATCTCGATTAACAACTTCAGCGGTTTGATTGATTAATGTTTTCTGCAAATCTCCAAAATCAGCAATCCACTTATGAGTGAGATCATTCAGTTGCACGTAATTAATGGGTTTATCACCAGGATCAGCAGATCTATAACACATTCAAAATTAAGACGCTGAGTACCGCTGAAATGAAATACATCCATACATACGCAGTAGAAGTTGTACTAGCTGCAATTGGGTTTGTCAACGATACTGTACTCGTTTTAGTAACTGGAGCAGCGGTTGTAGTGGACGGAGTGAACGCGAAAGTAGTATTTTTACTAACTGTTGCAGCGGGAGCCGACAAATTAAACGTTGTAGATGAAGTGGTTGCTGTTGGAGCAGTTACATTAGGAGGGGCACTGAAATTCAAAGTTGGTGTGGCTGTAGATGTAGTAGCTGCACCAAGAGTTGACGGAAATCGTGGAGTTGTTGCAGCTGGGAAGTTAAATCCGCTGAATCCTGAAGCTTGGGTAGTTGGATTTGTTGTTGTTGCGATACCTACAGTTGGTGCGGCAGCGTTATTTGTAGAACCAAGAGAAAATCCGCCTCCTGGTGTGCTCATTTTGAAAGCAGATCGTTCAAAATAAATTAGAAAATGAAATTAAAAGCACCATCAAGATAAAAGTAAAATTTTTTTGAACATAAAAATTTGTAAACTTTTTTTGTTGGATTGATATCAAAACATTGTAAGCAGTTTATACAGTTTAGTAAACTTGAAAAAGTAATAAAAAACAGTCTATTTTTTTTGACAAATATTTTAAAATTTCACTTTACTGAGGAAATTAATTTAATTTAATTTTCTTGAAATTTGAAAAAAATAATTATAACGTTATGATTATTCTTTTTCAACTTTACAGCTAAAAGTTCCAAATTTCAAATATCATATAAAAAATTAGCAATTTTTTAAAATCTTTCAAAAGGCAAACTGGATTTAATCAATTCCGTTATCAAACTTTTTTAAATTTTTTGATAATTGGTAATTAATTATTTTAATTACGCGTAAATCTAGTTATTTTTAAAAAGTCAAGGAAAAGGTTGAAGTATTTTTGTAGCTGAAATTCTACGTCATAAAATTCATCACCTAGATAACTTCAAGTTTGTGTTTATTTCAAAATCCTACAATAAATTTTACCACTCTAAAAAACACATCTTTATTTGCAGTTTTAAGACCATGGATTCCAATGAGCAATTCACTACGCAGCTTAGAAAAGCTACCAGACAAGTGCATAGTATAAGCGACGCATTAGTCCAATCGAAATTTGTTTTCGGTAGTATACCTCAGTAGTAATTCATACCACTGAACTTTCAATTACAACAAAGGAATTTCCTTAGGTTTAATCGACGACCGTGTCTGGGCCGAAGGATTGCTCGTATTTTACGAAGTTTTTCAATATTTAGAACAATGCATGGATCGTCTACCGCACTCGAACGTTGGTAAATTCAAAAACGAATCCTTAATGCGTACCAAATACTTCGAAACCGATTTAGAAACATACTACGGCAAAGACTGGAAGACAAAGCATCCCACAAGGGAATGCGTACGTAAGTACATTCAACACTTGGAAAAGCTAGAACGAACTGAACCAGATCTATTAATAGCTTACATCTACCATTTATATTTGGGTTTATTATCGGGCGGTCGCATATTAAGAAAAAAGCAAAAAGTAATGGCGTTTTCGCGGTTTTCCAAACAAAGCACAGTAGTCGATTTCGAAACCAGCGTCGTCTGCGAAATGAAAAAATTCATCAAAGATACCACAAACGAGATCGCGAAAAATTTAGACGAAAATGCCAAACAACGTTTACTCGACGAGAGCGTCACAGTTTTTAAATTAAATAGCGATATAATCCGAAGCGTTGATTCAGCTCAGCATGTAGTAAATCGAGCTTTTTGGTCAGTTTCATACATCGGACTCGCTGTAATCGCAATGATCACATTATACATGTATAGAACCGGTGATACAAATGAGAAATGAACGTATGCTAATTCTTGACTGAAATTCGCAAATTATAAACTAGTCAAATCCAGATTGTATGATGACTTTTTAATGACCTTTCAATTACTCGAGGGTGAAATTTATGAGAAATTCTTTCAATTTTTGTAATTAACGACGAATATTTAAATTACGTAATCTATTGTTTCGCATCAATCCCAATTTCAAATGAAAATTACTCACAACCGCATCATCACAGGGTCAAAAGAAAGATCGTATGAGGTGACAAGAAAGGGTTTTAATTTAATGTCCTATTGCCATCGTTGTCTTGGAACGATTCGCGGAAGTTTTTTTTTATTAATTGGCGTAAATGCGATAAAAAAAGGAATTTTTGTTTTTTAATTCGTTATTTTTCAAGTACAAAAGAGACAATTGAAGTGATGAAGTATGTAACATCTCAATTTAAAATTATTAACTAGGTTTTAAAATGTCACATGACTTTCCGCTCCGTGGGGATGTTTTCTTCGTTACCAATTTATCTTTTGTTTTTATTACCATCTAATATGTATATATTTATGTCGTCGGTTTGTATATTCCAGTGAAATAAATATTTTCATAAAACAACGTCTCGTTTATTTTACGCCTTTTGAAATTTTAAAAACAACATGGCCTGTTTGCCATCATGCGAAATTTTCGTGATATTTTTCTCCAATTAATTCGCAATGTAGCGCAATAAAATTCGATAGGAATTAATTTCAATCGAAATGATCGACCAATTTATGTCACGTTGTTAATAAAATTGTCGCCATTTTGAATGACATTCTTTTAAAATTAACCCACTCGATTGTCTTATTTTGGTATATTTCGTAGGTGATTTCTTCGATTGTTTCGAGGAACGTGATTTTATGAATAGCTCTTTTAATGGCGAATCATTAATTGAAAAGAGTTTTGTTGATATTTAAAAAAAATGTAAATATTTTGTATCAGAATGATGAGAAGTTTATGAACCGAGTTTGGCGATTTTCTCGTGTAGTAGAAAAAAAGGTGAAGAGAGGAGGGGGGAATTGAAAAATAAGTAGAATGATTACTCGGGTGTGATTCTTCGAAAAAATTTTGAATTGAAGTTTCGAGATTTAAAAATTTCATTGATGAATTATTTTTAATTTTTATAATTAATATTTTGAAGTGAAAAAGTTTTGATTGTTTTCGTGCTGATTTCCTACTCACAAATGATTTATATCGTCAATTTATTATCTCCAGCTGTATGTCTAGCACTTTATCATTATTTCTCCAAATAAGAAAAACTTAAACAAATCTGAAATTACGAGGAACTGTGACCTCAAAACGTAAACTTGTCATTAATCAGCGTTCAACGGTCATAGACCTGAGCAACTGGTACACGATTATGTTGATATTCGATTTATTTCCAGGATACTTTGATAAACTTGGTATTTAATTCAGTCTTTCGTCGAAGACACCATCTAAAATAACGGCTTGCTACTTCGTGATATAAAGTTTTTTCTAAAATTGTCAAAAATACGTAAGATTCCAGAGGCTTGAGAAAATTATCGAATTTGTTAATTGTGAATTTCATTCAGAGATTTGTCATTTGTGGAGTCATTTCTGAGGGTAATTTTGATCTATGTTATTTATTAATTTTCACGATGATGGAATTTCGTTGTTGGTTTTCAAAAATGTCCTGTTAATACTTTTATTTTTTTGATATTTTTATCATCACGAAAATTCGTCACAAAAAAGCGTTTCGCGGTTGTCGCGGTAATTATTGCCATAGTGACGATCATAATATTTTCATGTCATGATAATGTGTCATAGATAACTGGTATTTGTTATGACGACATATCGTGAGCATGAGTGACATACGTTGACACACGTCATTGTCATGACCACGTGTTATGCTCATGAGTGATTCATCATGTTCTCATGTTGTCATAACAATTCGCAGATGTCAGGTCATGTTATGGTGACTTATCATGACCATGAGTGACGTACTTTATCATAACGAGCACCATCGTGGTGACGTGTTATGGTTATGATCGATATGTGATGTGCAGTTATGATGAACTTCACTGAAATGGTCCAGTGTTATGGTCGCGAGTGACATGTGATCATGTCTTGGTGATATGCCGAATGACATGACATAGCGATATCTCATGATCATGTTATGACATGTCATGATGACCTGAATAATGACATATTATGGTAATACGTCACGACGTTGTCATGGTAATAGGCGTTGTGATGATACGTGATGATAATTATGGTGTATATTTTTCCTCTCAAGTGTTATGCGTCGTATATTCATATTAAACGAAAAATATAATTTTTTCATGTCGCCGTACTACGTTATAAATGACTATTCATTGTCATGATGACGTGTCATGGTCAGGAATGACATGTGCTTATGTCACCGTAGCATGTCAAGTGACATGATATGATGACAAGTCATGGTTACATGTTACAGTGACTTGTTATGGTCAGGCGTGACGTCTGCTCATGTCATGGTAGCATGTCAAGTGACATGATATGATGACGAGTCATGGTTACATGTTACAGTGACTTATCATGGTCAAGAGTGACATGTGCTCATGTCATGGTAGCATGTCAAAAGACATTATATGATGACAAGTCATGGTTACATGTTACAGTGACTTGTTATGGTCAGGCGTGACATCTGCTCATGTCATGGTAGCATGTCAAGTGGCATAATGTGATGACGAGTCATGGTTACATGTTACGGTGACTTGTTATGGTCAGGAGTGACATGTGTTCATGCCATGGTAGCATGTCAAAAGACATCATATGATGATAAGTCATTGTTACATATTACAGTGACTTATCATGGTAAAGAGTGACATATGCTCATGTCATGATAGCATGTCAAGTGACATGATATGATGACAAGTCATTGTTACGGTGACGTGGCATGGTTGCAGGTACATAGTACGTAACATCAAATGACGTCTTCTGGTGAACATCATGGTCACAGAGTGACATGATAATGTCACACTGTGTTGCGGACTTGTGAGTTGATGCTCTATGGTACAAAACGAATACTTTCCTGACGATTTTTAATTGTCAAAATACCTATTTAGCTGCTGTCAAAATTACTTACTCTTTGGTTAGTTGTGCCATAAATGGAAAAATCAAGTTTTATTTCCAAAATCGAATTCATTTTATTATTTTTGCAATTTTTTTTTAATCGTGAAGCTTATTATTTTAATTTTCTGACGTAATTTATCCTTTGCTCCATTTTTTGGAAAAAACATGTCAATTTCACATTTCTTTGTTCGCCACACTTGAACAAATATTCGTAAACAAAATAACGTTGTATCGATGATAAAACGCTCATCGTGAGAATGCTACGGAACAACCTTATGTAGTCACGAAGGAAATATAATTTATCATTATTTATTTTCATTTTAATGATCTGTGTATTATTTTTAACAAAATGTCAAGTTCATGAGCGTTTCCTTCATTTTATTATTTTTTCGAAGTTCGTCGTCGTAAATCCTTGGAGTTTATTTTCATAAATCTATTACATACTCCCGATCCCAACCAGAGATACTATTCAATCTACGAAAATTTCTAAGAACTCGACCAACAGCACACGGACGAAAAAATGAACAATGTTTGAAACTCCAACATTGTTTCCGTACCTTTCGATGTTTTGTATCCAAGAAATACATGCTCGTTTAAGATACCTTATCTTGACCAGTTACGCTACTGGTTGAATTTCCCTTTCACCCATTCCTATCCGTAGATTCCTCACCAGTTCTATACGAGCAATGTAACGAAACCCAAGCTCGAAGTATAATATTACAACTGCGATGTTCGTCGATATGTTTTTGATTCGTGGAAATTCTCTGTTTAAATTTTGAAACCAGTGGCGAGTATTCCTCTGATGACGCCGTTTCGAGGATTTCCCATTTAATTAACTACCACAATGCATACGCCCTCTCAACGGGCAGGTATCGAACTATATAGAGAGCCTCGAGAGATCATTTAAACGCGATGGTTACTTTGGCGAATACATTTCATCGACGATACCCTTAAGTGTTAGCTTGTTCGGATACATTTGTTTCGCAAATTCGAGAATCGTTTGCTGACATGTTGAAATTCTAATTAATCGAGTCGTTAATATTTTACAAGGTTTGTAGTATTTTTTACGCTTAACTTAATGCTTCTTTCAATACTTCGCGAACAAGTATTATCTACGCAAACACGTGAATAGTTTTACAATACGTGTAAACCTGTCAAAGTGATATTTTTAATCACTTTTTTTAGAATATACAATAACCGTAGCTTTTAGGAAATTATGCATGACAGATTTAAACCTGTGTAATTTAGCACGAGTGCTGCGCGCGCATCGTTTCGTATACATAAATGGATTATCGAATTCGAATTATTTATTCGACCTGCATACATTGTGATTTTTCAAATTCCGCGCCATCGTTTTGTATTTCCGGCTCATTGATTCGGTTCGATGATCAGACGTCAATATGTAAACAAGCGAACTATTTCATAATAAATGTCGAGTGATTTATTGAAAAATAATTATTCGACCAAACGACCCAGCGTTCCGTTGATTAGAAAGTTTGCGAAAATTATTGATTTTTATGATATTAAACGCGCTAAAAAATTAAAACCGGTTGGCGAATTCGGTTTTATCCAGTTTGAACTGGTTCTCGAGTATGCGTCTTGAAGCGATGTCATCTCTAATGAAAATGTTATGTCGGTTTCAATATCCATAACGCCTTTTTGTAATTATTTATTTTCACGTAATGCGATATTAATTCGCGTACCTGTGCCACAACAAAGGTTAAGAATCGATAAAACGCTCCCAGGTTTTATTATCAATACGTTATACAATGATATCGTACGTATTTTATAAAGCGATTATCAACGTAATCGATGCTTCAAATGTTAGTTTCATTTTGTTTAATGAACGGTGTAGTTATATAGTTTTCTAGTAAAAAGTACAATTATGGTGCGACAAAACAATGATTTTGGTTTGTGGCTCCGAACCATCCCATATGCTGTATTCCGTAGGTATCTATCCTTTATGCAAATCACCCTCGGTACGTGATAGTTTCACATCGATACACGAACAATACTACGTATTAAAAAAACAAAATGTAAACAAATTGCGTAAAATCGAATTGACGCTACCTTTGGTAAAAAAATGTCTAGTTTATTCGAACGCAAGTTTTACGTTACGAATAACCACGAAGTATGTAGGTTTTGTGTTTGTAAAACAATACGTACATGGTCTTCAATTGGCAAGTTAAATATTTGAACACTTCTGGCATGCTCGAAGAGATTGTAAATTAACGCCGTCGTAATTACCAGCAAACGTGAAGTGCTCTGAAAAGATAACTTTGGTTATTTTTCGGAAATTCGGAGATATTCGATGATATACCTATTACCTACCTACTTATACCTACTTAATCTGGATCCATCATAATCGACAGGGTTTGATCGAGCGTTCAAAAAAGAACGAAAAAATCCACCAGGTTCTTATCTACGTCCACATCAGATGAGATTTCGTGATATTTGAAAGAATAATTGTTACCGTTGAGACCTTGATTAACGGTTTGATTTCGCATATAAGCTTCATCGAATTGTATCGCAAATCCGGACGCTGCGTTTGAAATTTTTCGTCCCGAATTACTCGAGTTCTCATGCATGTGTTGGACGTGCTCCATTTTATCAGGGAAATCCCTTGTTGACTCATAATTAATTACAAGTCAGATAAAAATAATTAAATTGTGCAGCTTAATAAATATTACAATGTCGGTATTTTTTTGTAATCTGTCACGTTTGCATAGCGTGAGTATTTTATGTTGAAATTTTCATCGACAAAATTTTAACGAATGGGCTATTAAGTTATCTTTTATCTGATTTTACAAATAAAACCGAAAAGATTTTTATCAATTTGATATTCTTCCTGCATAGAGAATTTATTCCTCTCTACCGCTGATTTAAAAAAAAAATTGTTAATGAACACTACGTAGCGATTTTCAAAAAAGTTGGTATTCGTACAAAATGGCGGCCATTATATTGAGTAGGTATAAATACTTGTTTTGTTATTCTTAGACATGTAAGTAGGTAAAAAACGTATTTACGAAGAAATTCATAATAACTAAAAATAATCCTCGTTAAATTTCCTATAAATTAATATATAAACTTTTTCTCTCACGAAGAATCGTTCATGAGAAAAACGTGAATAAACTTGAGCCTATCTATCGATCTTTCCATTGTTTTGACACGTATCACGTAATTTGAAGTTTTTTTTTTTAATTTTTCAACATAAGTCGAAAAATAATGAATTTAAGAGAAAATTGATGAAATTTCCTTCAAATAATGTTCTATGCGTTATTTACCCAAAATGTAAAATTAGCCGGGGAGACGTCAATGAAGTTCTTTCTTAAAATTAATTTTTTTTCCGACACGTGAAATTTAAAGATGAAAAATTCAATGGACCAGGTGAGCTCATTTTTCTCGTCAATTTCATATTTTAGGCGAATTACTTATTATTATTATGGAACAAAATCGTAGGAAAATTCGTTAATTTTCTCATAGATAAACTTTTTTTTCCAATTTGAGAATCTGAAAAATGAGAAATCAATCATTGGTAGTGATTTTTTATGCACAAAGTGTTTAGTACAATGGCGTACTTAATGGTGAGGGGGGTGTCCAGGAGGTCTGGACTTGCTCATTGACAACTGGATTTTTTTTTTATTTACGAATGCGTTCTTTAAGAACTATAAAAGGGACTTCATGGAATTTTAAAATATAAAATTTTCATGTTTAATTATTTTCAATACCGACATGTTTTTTTTTCAATCGTGAAATATTACTTGAATATTCTCAAAGTGTCAATAATTTCGAAAAAATGTATGTAAACTCCCTCCTACCACACTTGATTACTCCCCCGTAATAATCGTTCAGTTCAGATGACCCCCCCCCCCCTCATTTTAATTCAATCCCTGTTACGCCGTCTGATGAAGCGTAGTGTGAAGTGAACTGTGAACTTCATTCGTATTTTTCTCGTCAGTGTCGCATTTTATGCAAATAACGCATATATAATAATTTGTTGGAAATTTAATGGGGATCATTTTTAGTTATTATCATTTTTTTCGTAAATCCATTTATCATCGACAAACAACGAAAAATCACTCTTGTCAAATACGCCGCCGTATAAATACGATACCAAAGTTTACTCGCGTTTTTCTCATCAACGATGCGTTTTATGTAAATAATATATACGATGTAATTTGTAGGAAATTTTATCAGGAATATTTTTAGTTATTACCAATTTTTTCGTAAATTCATTTTTTCTCTGTTAAAATCAATTACAATGAAACAATTCTATCGGTTGTTAATCAAAATCACCGCTTTTTTGTACGAATAATAAATAGTTGACTTTTCTTTACCGAAATTTACTTCAGAACGTTTCTTAACATTTTTTACGATAAAAATTAAGGGAAGGGGGGTTGAGCAATCTTTCATGCGGACTACCAGACGTTCAGCAAAGTAAACGATAAATTTCTTTTATGAAATTCTGTCAAGTAAACACGTGTTTGGGTACTTGTTGATAATATCGAATAAAATTTTACAAAAAGTGAAATACTTTGAAATCGTTGTAATTCGAAGTACACAAAAAGCAGGAAGTTTTTTGGCATTGAAATTTCGATAAGCAGTTTTAGAAATGCGTTAAAAGTTTATCGATTATTTTCGTTTTAATTAATCACATCGGTGTTTTATCGATGAATGTAAATTTTTAATTTGTATAAATTACGTAAAACGAACATAAAAGGATTTGCATGAGTTGAAAAAATGTATAAAATTCATGAAAATACAAATACATATAATTTTTGTTTTCAAAATTTAACGCTAAAATATGTAAGATCGTAATTACGGTAATTTTCAAAATTCTCGAGCCCAATACCATCCATTCGAATATTTAAATTTCAAAATTAGAAATTATACATAGCTTAATTATTTTTAAAAAAGTTGAAAAAAAAAATCTATATTTAAAATACGGGGTTATTTTTAATTAAAATGTAGGCGTTTTCGTTAATGAATCATTATAATACCAAAGATAATCGTTTTTTTTTTTCGGGAAATGCGCGTCGTTTTATCTGTAATTCATCATCGACGGTGTCCTCTTTGCCGGAGTTCTCAGTAATTATGAATCTTTTCGTTTGAAATTTTACCTAAACCAGTTTATAATGGTCAAGGTTGAGGGAACGTACAATTTGACGTTATCTGCTTCGTAGTTCTGTATGAATTTTTTTTTTAAATTTGAAATTGAATGCGTTTATTTTTCGAAATTGATTCATAGCTTCTAATAAACTATTTTATTTGATTTACTGAAAATATACTTTGGGATAATTTGAAAAAAATTTTAGTTTCAAGAAGCCTCGATGGTTTATGCGAAGCATCAACCGTGACCTAATTTTTCAATGTAATTTATACTTCGTTATTATACGCTCCATTTTTTCTCCATTCTGGAGACACGTGATAATAGGGGGCCACTTTGGTATCGTGCGTAGGTATCCTTGAAACAGGTGCCTTAAAAGCGGGAATTCCGTTAATTACAAATCGCGTTTAGGTTACAGCAGAGGGACGGATACTTCGACATGGACGAAAATACCTGCGAATCTCGCGTGGCGGTCATCAGCAACGGCGAAGATGCGTTTAGAGTTACTCTCCAAGGGAAATCTGTATCGTATGGGACGAATAATGGCAACAGCGATGCTACCATTTGCAATCTAACCTCCGAAGCTTTTCCTCGTATGACTAATTATAAAGATAACACGTACATAAAGCGACCATCGTTGGGCGAATTGCACGGAGATTATAGTATCGATAAGGTATGTTTCGGTGAATATCAAATGGTTGAAATTTTATTTTCAAGTTTTACCCGACAGCATTTCAGCTCGAATTTCGAAGAAATACCCGAACAAGGGAAAGGTGACGAGGGACATAGTGCGTTTAAATTGGGATGGATCCAAGGCGTACTTATTCCGTGTCTTTTGAATATTTGGGGTGTGATGTTGTTCTTGAGGATGCCCTGGATCGTCGCTCAATCTGGTATTTTCGAGTCCACTGCTATCATCGTCATATCAACCATCGTCTGCGGTCTGACGACCTTATCTTTATCGGCCTTGTGTACAAATGGCGAAGTCAAAGGAGGTAATGAATAGAGCTGTATTATTGGGGGGGATGTGGAGGGAAATGCCACCCCTATGATTTTACATCCTTGGATTATCGGTTTGTGTACGCAGGAGGAATTTATTTCATTATTTCTCGATCTTTGGGTCCCGAATTTGGCGCCTCCGTTGGTATCGTGTTGGCCTTCGCTAACGCCGTGTCCGCGTCGTTGAATACAATCGGCTTTTGCGAGTCGTTCAACGACCTTTTGCTGAAGAGCTATAACACGAGGGTGATGGACACGGAAATCAATTCCATCCGCGTCGTCGGCATCATCGCTATAATCATCATGATAATGATTTGCGCCGTCGGTATCGAATGGGAATCCAAAGTGAGTTAGATCATTGGATGTCGACTCACAGCACCTAAGATCACTTTCCATTGCAGGCTCAAAATTTCTTAATATTCTTCATAACCATCGCCATGGTCGATTTCTTCGTCGGAGTTGGGATCGGTCCTACCGATGATAAATCTAGAGAACAAGGATTTGAAGGATTATCCTGTAAGTTGACTCGACTCCGCAGATGTATTCCTATTCTATGGATTCTCCATTTTAGGGGATTTACTCAGAGAAAATTGGGGCCCGGATTATAGAACTTGGGAAGGAACGAAACACAGTTTCGCCACCATTTTCGCTATATTCTTCCCATCCGTGACCGGTATCCAAGCTGGAGCTAATATCTCCGGAGATTTAAAGGTGGCCGTGTAATTCGCCTACCACGTGCTTTATCTCGTTCATCTAATTTTTTTAACTGTAGCGTTTCCCCGCAGGATCCAAGTAGCGCGATACCCAAAGGGACATTGTTATCGTTGTTGATTTCCATGATTTCGTATATTTTGGTAGCCCTCGGAGCTGGCGCAGCTGGTGTTCGAGATAGTGGTTGCAACGAGACTATCCTCGAGTATAATCGTGTCAATAATGCGTCCGAGCAGGCTTGTAAATACGGTCTTCAAAATGATTATTCGGTATGTTTGAAAGTTCTAGAGAATTTGATGGAACTTTTAACAGGGTTATGTTTTGGCAATGGCACAAAGACTTGAAAATCATGCTGAAAAAATTGTCACGAAAAAGTGTTACCAAAAGGTGTCATGCGAGTGTCATGATAACCGCCGCCATGGCGATGTGTCATTCTCCCGAGTGATGGGTGAAAGGTTATTGTTACAGTGACATATCATGATCACGAGTAATAATCTTGATATTTTCATGTCATGATAACATATCATAGATGACGTCATTGTTATTTATGGTGTCATATCATGATCATGTGTGATATATGATGACAAGCCGTTGTCATGGTGACGTGTCATGCTCATGAGTGATAACATTGATGTTTTTCAGGTCATGATAACGTATCATAGATAACGTCATTGTTGTTTATGGTGACATATCATGATGATGGGTGATATATATGATAACAAGCCGTTGTCATGACAACATGTCATGCTCATGAGTGATAATCTTTGATATTTTTGTGTCATGATGACATGCCAAAGATGACAGGTTATTGTCATGATGCCATATCATGATCATGGGTGATATATGTGATGACATGTCGTTGTCATGACGATGTGTCATGCTCATGGGTGATAACATTGATGGTTTCGTGTCATGATAACATATCATAGATGACGTCATTGTTATTGATGGTGTCATATCATGATCATTTGTGATATGCATATGATGACGTGTCGTTGTCATGACGACGTGTCATGCTCATGAGTGATAATTTTGATATTTTTGTGTCATGATGAAATGTCAAAGATGACAGGTTATTGTTATGGTGACATATCATGATGATGGGTGATATATATGATGACAAGCCGTTATCATGGTGACGTAGCATGCTCATGAGTGATAATCTTTATATACTTCTGCACTTATTTGTAGATTATGCAAATCATGTCATCTTGGGCTATTATAATCTACATCGGATGTTTCGCTGCAACTTTAAGTACCGCTTTGACTAATTTATTAACGGTTCCTCGTCTCATCAAAGCATTGGGGGATGACCAGGTTTATCCAGGGTTGCAATTTTTCGCCAAAGAATATGGTCGTAATAAGGAACCCTTCAGGGGATACGTGTTAACGTTTCTGATATCAGCTGCATTTCTTCTTATTGGTAAGATCCATCGTGATTACATCGAGTATCGTTTATAAAATTATTACGAATTTTTCAGGCAACATAAACGCCATTGCTCCTTTAATATCGAACTTCTACCTCGCCTCGTACGCGTTAATTAATTTCTGCACGTTTCACGCTGATCTAGTGGAGCCTCTTGGATGGAGACCGACATTTAAAGTAAGTTCTATAAAGAATTTATACGAAGGATATAGATATCTCGAATCTAAGTTTTTTTTCTCATCCGCAGTGTTACAATAAATGGCTTAGTTTGTTGTCGTGTCTATTATGTGTAGCTATAATGATTTTCCTCGATTGGTTGACATCGATCGCTACGTTTTTTGTATTTTTTACTCTATACCTCATCGTCATGTACCGACAACCTGGTAATATAAAGTAAGTTGTGCACGTATTTATGATTTTAATGACGATATGGTTCATAGATGTGAATTGGGGTTCGTCGACGCAAGCTCAATTATATAAATCTACCTTGGCGTCGTCGTATCGATTAATCAATGTTGACGAACACGTGAAGAATTACCAACCCCATATCTTGCTTTTATCGGGCCCGCCGAATACCAGACCTTCGTTGTTGGATTTGGCGAATTTGCTGACGAAAAATAGTGCTTTGTTGATTTGTACGAATCTTGTCTCTGTGAGTTCATTTAGATGCCTGTTTTCCTGTATTGAAGCGAACCTCGCGATAATAACGACAAATTGGACTTATTTTTAAAGGAAAAATTATCATACAAAAATAGGCGAGCTTTGCTACAAGAAACAATGTTGTATTTGAATAAAAGAAAAATCAAAGCTTTTTTCACAATCGTCGACGGAATGAAATTCGAAGACGGAACCAAAGCCATAATGCAATGTTGCGGTATCGGCAAGCTGTGCCCGAATATCGTCATGATGGGGTACAAAACCAACTGGATGACGTGCGATGCCGAAGAAACGCAAACTTATTTTAATGTTCTACAGTTAGTGAAATTTTTTCAAATTTTGTAAAGTTTTGTAGTCAATTATACGATTTTATAATGATTTACAGCAACGCTTTCGATAATCGATTAGCCGTCGCTATTTTACGCATGCCGAAAAGTCTAGAGGTCCCGAGATGCCCGAAATTCATGAACGGAGCTATAAATTCGGCATTTGTGGCCGATAATGCGCATTCGAGTCGTCATTCTAATGATTTCAATTTAACCGATGTGAATTTATCGAGTAAGTAGCGCATACGAGTATGTTTTTAATTCAATTTATGCAATTACATGCTCAATTGGTTGAGTAATTAATGCAGCTATGCGATGCGGTACGATGCCTAAAGAGAGTCCGTCGCCTTTACGAAGAAGCGTGTGCCATGATCAAAAAGCATCTGCTAAAGTACCAGTACGCGAAGAATTCGATGACAATGTGTTAAAGAAGTTAGTAAAGTATTGTGATAATTTACGAGCGAAAGTATTTAGACAATTGAAGTCGGATGGAATTTTCGAAAAATTTTTATTGGGCCACATTTAAAGAATCCTAAAAATATCAGTTAGGCCCGGAGTTATTAATTTTTCAAGTTTTCAAGCTTGCGCTGCGGCGTGACGTCATAGTGCGTGTGAAACTTCAAATGGATATAAAGTGGTTAATGAGTGATTTTGGGTAAAAATTGAATTGAACCTTTTTTGTAGAGAGCAAAATTACCTTTCCAATGATATGATAACTATTCAGTTTGATGCAATTTTACGAGTACGTAGTCATTACAGCTGAAGTCGGAATGTCTGTTGCTGAAGTGTGATTGTATGTGTAATACTTTATATCACCGAGAAGGTAATTTTATTCTCTACAAAAAAAGTTTAATTCAATTTTTACCCAAAAACATTCATTATCCATTTTATATTGCGTTTAAAGATCTTTTAATTCATGAAATCACATGTTTTTTCAGCGAAAAATTTGAAATTTATCGAGTTAGGTGAATCGTATGTAATTTGTGTGTATATATTTGAAAAGAGGAGAAAATTTTGCATGTTTATGACGAAAAAAAAGTTATAGTAGTCGATTTCGTTTTCAAGATATTTATGTTTGAAGATACACATACAAAATATTCAGAACGATATAATTTATTTCAATATGCCATAACTACATAAAATTGCATTAAACTGAAAAGTTATCATACCATTGAAAAGGTAATTTTATTCTCTACAAAAAAGGTTTAATTCAATTTTTACCCAAAAACATTCATCAACCCCTTTATATTACATTTAAAGATCTTGTAATACATGAAATCGCATGTTTTTCCAGTGAAAAATTGGAAATTTATCAAGTTAGGTTAATCGTACGTTATTTGTATGTATATATTTGAAAAGGGGAGAAAATTTTGCATGCTCGTGATGGAAAAAAACTTATGGTAATCGGTTTCGTTTTCGAGACATGAAGTTTGAAGATACAAAATATTTCAATATGCCATAACTACGTAAAATTGCGTTAAACTGAAAAGTTATCATACCATTGGAAAGATAATTTTATTCTCTAAAAAAAGTTTAAATTCAATTTTTTCCTAAAATCACTCATTAACCACTTTATATCCATTTGAAGTTTCGCCGAGATGCCAAACTATGACGTCACACCACTTAGTGGCGAGGACGTAAAATCGCAATATCTCAGCTTCTAATGGACCAAATTGAGTGCGGTTTGTGGCAATCGTCATCAAATATCTTTATCTCCACATTGCAATAATAAAATAATTGACTTCAAGAGTCTTTTGGTAATTTTTTTGTAATTCTAGATACACCGAAGCTCACAATACCACCGAAATCTCCAAACAGATGTCTATATTTAGCCGTAAATTGAAAAACGGTGTTATTGACGTGTGGTGGTTATACGACGACGGAGGTATTATTTTGATTAATAAAAATAAAATATTCGCATCGTACTAACCGGTTTATAATACTTGCGAGTTATCAAAATAATCAACTGATAGGATTATTTATACGAATATCCGCGGTTATTTTCCAAACGTCAATCATTCGATATTTATTACAGGATTAACCATGTTGTTGCCATATATTTTAAATACCAGAACCATCTGGTCGAATAGTTCTTTACGTATATTCACCCTGACCAATGATAAAAGCCAAATACAAACCGAGGAAAAAAAGTAAGAGCTTTTTTCCAACGTTCAAGGACAAATTACATTGAATATTTTCTAGTATGGCTGATTTGTTGGCGAAATTTCGAATTAATTACGCCAGCCTTCAGATGCTGACGGATGCCGAAAAACCAGAAGGTCGAGAAACTAGGCAATTATTTGACGAGTTACTTAAACCGTACAGAATCGATCCTAAATCAAGTACGATTTTGTATTTTTGTCTTGTTTACAAAAAACTTATAATTTGTTTACGTCTAGGTACTTATGTAACGGATGAAGAACTACGGCGTTTAGAAGATAAAACCAATAGGCAATTAAGATTGAAGGAATTACTTACGCAATATTCCAAAAATTCCGATTTAGTCGTCATGTAAGAATTTTTATAAATGATCAATTAGGGCCATGCAGAGGAAATCCGGGCACCGTGGGAAAATTATATGGAACCTCTTGCCTTAAAAGGGCCTCGTCATTTTTTACAAGGGCTTGAAACGCGCAAGAGCTGCTAAAAAATCCGGACCCGGCGGAACCCCTCTCTTCTGAATGGACCTGTGATCAACCTATTTTTATTTCATTTTGAATATTTTTTCAGGTCGTTACCAATGCCACGCAAAGGTGTGGTTTCAGCTCCGGTGTATTTATCATGGTTGGAAGTATTGACTAGTGATATGCCACCGTTTTTACTCGTACGTGGAAATCAAACCTCAGTATTAACGTTTTATTCTTAGACAGTTTATGTTTTTATTTGCCATCTGTATCAAACATCACACATTCTTAACAAATAAGACTGTAAATGTATTAATTTATTTTTCTTCGTTCTTTCGAATTTCTTTTGTGTACTAGCATTTTATCATTGTTTATTCGTATAATTTTTGTTACATTGTATAGTTACCTTGAAACTAAGAAACGTATGAAGTTTTTGTAGTGTAGTCGATATAATAAACGAATGCGCGTTTTTGACGAGTGTTCTTCAATGTATCAATGCCTATTTGAAAACGCCTTCTGTTGAAATTAATTTTAGTGTGTTTCAGCGCGATGTTTGCAACGGGTCAAAAATATAGAAATATATCTTCGTTTATCAAAGTTATTTTCATATTGACCAAATTAAGCGGTACTTTTCCATTTGAATTATCGAAAAACGGAGCATTAATCGAATGTAACGGAATTCCGTTGATATTTATACCTATTTTATTAACATGCGTGAATTTTGCACTTTCGTCGAAAAATTACGTAAGTATTTATCAGTGTTTTGAGTTTGTTATCGATGAAGTAAATTGAAAGGTTTTTTTACTAGGAGAAGTTCAGCAATGAAGAATACTTCGCTTTAATTGTTCAAACGATAACTCACGTGAATATTTTTGTTTATGTGTTTCTTTCTTTTTTCAATAGAACACGAATTAAATTCGGTGTTAATGAATGTCTGAAACGTATTCCTGATAAGTTGGAGAATCGCATGAAACGTCCTTTTTCAGTCATAACAACTGTATTCCTTTCTTGGATGATTTTCAATCTCCTGCAGCCGATTATAGATCGGAGTATTATTAGCTTTTTGTTGTTTTTAGAAAGATTCGTTCTAGGTTTATTAGAAGTCCAGTTGTGTTTTTTGTTGTATCTTATCAAAGGAGCCATTTCTGATATTACCGAAGATATCAGATTTATTGTAGAACCTGAAGTAAGCTTCCTAATGTGATAGGCTTATTGAGATTTTCATGTCTTTGATATGACCTACAACATTAAAAATCGTCGTGAAAAATCAGCTTGCGTACAAATCCGCAACACAATGACACTTTCATGTCACTTCGTGACAATTATGTTCATCGGTAGATGGTTATTTGACGTCATATGCCACTCGTAGCTACGATACGTCACCATAATAACGACTTGTCATCATATCATGTCACTTGACATGCTACCATGACATGATCACATGTCGTTCCTGACCGTGACACGTCATTATGGTAATGAATTGTTATCTATGACATGGTATGGTGACATGAAAAATTGTATTTTTCGTTAAACTTGAATATACGACGGATAGCACTTTTTGAGAGAAAAAATGGAAAAAAATCACCAAACTTGTCATTACATATCATCACCACGCTTATATGTATCATAATACGTATTTATTCAGGTCACCATGACCTGGCATCCGACATATTAATGACATGATCATATGTCACTCACGATGATGACACTTGACCATTCCAATGACATTCATCATAACTAGTCATTACATATCACATGCCAATCATAAGCGTAACACGATACCAGGGATGTTAACCATAATAATTTTTAACCGAAACGCATTTTAACCGTTAAAATGAGCCAAAAACCATAACCGTAATTA
Organism: Maconellicoccus hirsutus; assembly: GCA_003261595.1. Lineage (NCBI taxonomy): Eukaryota > Metazoa > Arthropoda > Insecta > Hemiptera > Pseudococcidae > Maconellicoccus > Maconellicoccus hirsutus. The sequence continues at coordinate 15,254 of QBDW01003312.1, read as the reverse complement.
TAACCGTAACCGAAATAATTCACGCGACATTTTTTAACCGTAACTGAAACCGAAATTATTGACTTGAAATTTGTTAACCGTAACTGTAACCGATTCATTTTCTTCCAATTACGGTTATTTTTTTAAAAAAAGAAAAAAAAAGTGAAAAATGTCAGCAAAATTTGAAATTATGGCATTTGCGATGACCACGAAGGCTGATGTTGCATGATGTTTTCACTTTTTAATTGTGGTGAAAAATAAAAATGAAAAACCTTTCGTCAAAATTTCAAAAATATGAATCTCTTTTCATCATTGTTGAGTCAAATCAATGTTATCATGGATGTAATGTAACAGAAATTTTCACGAAAAGTTACTAAGAAAATCTGGAAAGGGAGAAATTGTGGTTTTTTGCCTTTTTCCTGTTCATACAGTTACATAAAAAAAATTAAAAAAATAACCGTAACCGTTATTTTTAACTGTAACCGGTATTTTTTTGATTATAACCATGAAAATTAACTGTAACCGAAATCAAAAAGTTAGTAAAAAAAAATAACCGCTAAAAAATAACCGATATCTTTATGCACGCTTCCAAAACTGAAAAACTGTAACTGATATTTTTTTCATTTCGGTCAACATCCCTGCACGATACCATGATAATGACTTTTAATTGTGTAGTATATCACTCATGATCATGATATATCCCCACAACAACGAAGTTTTATTTACAAATCGTTACAATGGCATGAAATTATCAAGACTATCACTCATGAGCATGACACGTTGCCATGACGACGGCTTGTCATGATATATATAACTCACGATCATGATATGTTACCATAACAATGACCTGCAATCTATGACATGTTATCACGAAATGAAAATATCAAGATTATCACTCATGAGCATGGCACGTTACCATGATAACGGCTCGTCATCATATATATAACTCACGAATTCACAATCATGATATGTTACCACAATGACCGGTCATCTATGACATGTTATCATGAAATGAAAACATTAAGATTATCACTCATGAGAATGACACATCACCATGTCAACGGTTACCATGATAACTGCGCGACGTTTTTTTGTGACGATTTTTTGTGACAATTTCTCGTGGTGATTTTTAATTTCATATGCCATGGCCAAGACATAAAAATGACAAAAGCATGATGCGGATGTCAAGGTACCCGTTGTCATGACAACGTGCCATGTTCATGAGTGATGATTGTAATATTTTCATGTCATGATAACGTGTCATAGATGACAGGTCATGATAACCTGAATGACATGAATTCATGTTCAACGAAAAATGTAGTTTTTTCATGTCACTATACCTTGTCACAGATGACTATTCATTGTTATCGTCATAAGTGACATGTGATCATGTAATGGTAACATGTCAAGCGACATGATGTAATGACAACACATCACTATGGTGACATGTTATGTATACAAGTGACGTATGATGTCAAATGACGCCTTCTGAATTCTGATGCATGTGAAAATCATTGTCACGAAGTGACATGAAAATACCACATCATGTTGCAGACTTATATGCGAGCTGATTCGGCACAGAACAAATATACTTGTTATATTGAATCATTCATAAGATATTCATTCGCAGGATACATTTGATATGAAAAGTTTCACATCGAGGAATACAATTCGATGGAATCGTTCGTTGGAATGTTGCAGGAAGGAACATTTGATCGTTTACAAGACGATGGATAATTTAAATTCGGCATATGGATTAATTAACTTTATGTTAACAATGAGGGAACGTTTTTCCTTCGCGTATTATTTGTATTGTTGGATCAGTAAAGGAAGGTTATTTGATGCGGTAATAGCCAGCGTGAATTTCATGGAAATTTTCGTACTTTTTCATAGTTTTCAAACGCTTAAAAATAAAGTTGGGTAGTTTTCAGTATTAATTCGAGCGTAAAACGAGTATTCATTTATTTTTTTGGCAGGAAAGAGACTTGAAACGTTTTGTGAAGGAAACTGATTTCGATTTGAAAAGAAACATGTGTTATGAAGTAGGTATATCGTTCATTTTTCACGAATAAGTAGGTAAATAATTTGAAATTTAATTATCCTTGAGATTTTTTTATAGCTTGAACATTTGAAAGAACAGATTCGATTACTCAATATAAAATTCGAAGCTTGTGGTTTATTCTCAATGGATTTAAAAATGATAATTTCAGTTAGAGTTTTTTATTTCAAAGAAAAAAACAACGATAACGAATTTAAATTAATTCTTATTTGCAGATAATCACTACTACTGCTGGTTATTTATTACTATTGAATCAATTGAATTTATGAAATGGATAACGATGGAAATTCCGAATTTAAATACTATTTCGATGAGTTATGCTGGGTAATTTTGGCGAATCGTTTTCATTTTCTTCGCCTATCGCTTCTCTAAGATATGTACCTATTTTGAAATTCACACGATAAATTGTAATGGCATAATTTACTTATTTATGAAAAATTTATAATAAATGGAACATACTTGCAACAACGTATGTCTGACCTTTTCGCCTGTCTCGTCGGAACGATAAAGCAGCGGCGTCTTGAAAATAAAAAATATTAAAATTTAATTAAATACGCCACCTGACAAAACACTCACCTGCTTTTTCAAGCTGTAGATGTAAATCACTCGGTGTATTCCATGGTTGAATTTCAGAAGTACCGAATACAATGAAAATAACATTGCTGAAGAATAAGACAAACGCCGAGGTCAAAAATACAATACTCCATTGGTCAACATTTTTCTAAAAATATTTCCCGATTTAATTTCTGTTCAAGGTATCACGCGTATTAAATACCTACTTCCTCCTTTACTACATAACCAACGTATATAGGAGCCATTACGGAAGCTGAATTTGCCATCATGTTCGATAATCCCATCAAGATACCAATGTAATTAGGTGATAAATCGGCGTGATTTGAGAATACTCCATTATACGCGGCGCTATTTGTGGTAACGGTTATTGTCAATAAGGTTATAACCATCGCGAGACTTTTCGTTTGAGTGATACCCAAGATAAGGAAACATATACTGCCTCCCAGAGCAGCTAAAAGAAGTGGAATCAGTTTCCGGCGCCATGATTTTCAAATCGAAGGGTACACTCGCTTACCAACGCTGTTCCATGCTTTTCTTTGAAACGAAAGAGATACCCATTTTTTATCACTTATCGCGGTGGCTAAGAAACCAAATACAACGATGAAAATCCAACCGACGAAATAAGTCATCGCGAGGAAAAATGCGTTCTGTGTAATATGTCATCGAAAATTACCAAATTCGTGATAAACTAAAGCCATAGTTACTCACGTCGGTAATATTTAGCTCCAAAATATTACTAATGTAAGCTGGCATTTCGGTGATAAGCGTCAAGAATGCCCAATTTTGCCCAAAATGGCAAACAACCAGAGCCCAAAAAGGGACTGATTTCAGGATACTCTTCCATGGTATAATTTTTTCCTATGAAAATTAAATTATTAATTTATCTACAAAGCCCAAAACATTTTCCCACTTACTGCTCCTTTAAGAGTAATTTCTCCGAATCCGAAAGAACCTTCTATATATAATTTCTCTTCCCGAGATATACTTCGATGCACCGATGGGCTATTGGCTGCCACTATAATCCACACAACTACCCAAAAAAAGCCCATACAACTTGAAAAAAAGAACGCCGATGGCCAACCGAGGAAACTAGCGCATAATATTCCTGTTATCGGCATCCCAACGACGACACCCAATTGCATTCCTAAACAATATATTTTCTATTATGATATTTTAAGCGATCCCAACGATGAAATGTAAACAGTAAATACGGATTTAATGTACCAAATGATTATACCACCACAAGCTGGCGTAAATAATCTAGATTTCTCTTTTGGCGGTATCCATCGTGAAGTGAATACATAAACTGCAGGTATAAATGTGCTCTAAACATAAAACTTCATTCAATGGGAGTCACGATTGGTAAGAAAAATTGCCATTATACCTGGAAAACTCCTTGAAGAAGTTTCATCACGTATAATCCCATCCAACTTCCAATCAGTGAGCTTATGGGCATCAATAATGCTAAAAGTGAACAAGCTGTCATCGAAGCAGTCATTACTAATTTTGGTCCATATTTTTCGGCCAAAATTCCACCGGGTATTTGTAAAACGAAATATCCCCAATAAAAGCTGCTCAATAAAAGAGATTTAATTTTCTCGTCCCAGTCGAATTCCTTGAAGGGAAAAAAACGTTAATTATTTGGGACCTCGTGATATCCTCAAAGGGTATTACTCTGAAATATGGATTGGCCCGTGAAGAATCAGTCATCGCAACCACACCGACATTGAAGTCTACACGTTGTATATATGAAATAGCAAGGAACAGCAATACCATAAATGTTTGAGCATGACGGACTCCCAATCTACCTTGAACTGAATAAATTAAAAAAACAAAAATCAAAGATATCGTAAGAAAAACAAATTAATACATTAATATTACCATGAAGTTCGGGTTCAATTGTCGGAGTCTTGGAAAGTTTTTCGATTTTTACTTGCTCGATGATTTCATCAGCAATGGCTTTTTCCATGCTTCGACGAACAATTGAAGGGATAACTTCTAAAAGCCTCGTTTCTATTTCATCACTAACTCTTTCTTCGGTATCTGCTTCCCCTGTATAAGAAGTGTTTAACTGATCTTCGACAATTTTATCAATAATTTCTTGAGTCTGAAATACAATTACATTGTAATAATCCGAATTATTTTCATAGATGAGGAAAAATTATCATACAAGTTTTAGCACTTCAGCGGTAACTTTTTTATACACCCTCGCACGTCTAGAAGAGCTAATCTTCCTGGTGCCAATTTTTTCAGAAATCACTTTTTCCACCTCTTCTTTAATCAACTTGTCAGCGATTTTTTCAATTTCTTCGCGTACCGTGCTTTTAATTTCTTCGCTTAGTAAATGAGCCGCGTCAGCTGCGGAGGTGGCTTTTTTCGAATCTTTACGCGCGTTTTTCGAGACAGATACCATCGCAGAGGGTTCAACCAGTCGTGAAGTTGAACGAGCAGATTCGATGATCCGTGAAGCGTTATTCAAATTAGGAGGAATGAGTAAACGTTCAAACAAAGGAAGATCGCGTTCTTGAGAATTTGACACCAAGTTATGATCCGAACTTGGAAAATTGATCGGAGGAAAATAAACATTGGAGTCTGAGTGATGATTCATCGAAGAACTATTCCGCGAAGCTGGAACTGGAGGTATTGCATGATCAAGTATCGGTGAATCCATAGGTGACCCAAATGGATTACTTGATGAATGCATTTTAACCAAAACCTACAATATAAATGTTCACCGACGTAAAAGACGCTGCACTGTTTTTAAAAAATCATATTTTTATGCACTGAAATACGCCATTTGAATTTCGTCGATTTTATGAAAATTTAAATTTAAAGAGATTCGAATTGATGAAACCAGCAATTTTTTTCATGATTATTCGATAATGACGTCATTGATGCCATAAATCTCAAAGTGAACTTGCGAAGTTGCACGAAAAAAGCCGAAAAGATATTCGCGTTCAAAAAAAAAATTGCTGCTGAAACAGCTGGAAATTTAAAATTTTATTTTTTGTACAAATTTTTAATTTTTTTCTCTAAATCTACTGATTTTCGGGTCTAAAATAATTTGAAGATGATTCTGCGATTTTTTTCGAGTTAAAAAAAGTCGATTTTTGTATATTTTTTTGATTTTCCATGATCTAGCTGAGTGAAAGGTAATGAATTCGAGTGCCCGCGCGGTCACCTGCATTTCCCACTGCGCGGTAGCGCCTCGTTCTTAACAACGCGCGAAAGGCCGCGTTACGCACGTTATTGCATGAGACGACAAGTCGCGCGTTGTTACGAACGAAGCGCTACTGCATAGTGGGAAATGCAGGTGACCGCGCGCGCTTAAATTCATCACTTGAACAATTTTTTTCTCAAAATCTACCGATTTTTGGGCCATTAACCATATGACATGTTTTGTTATAAATAATTTACAGATGATGTTGCGATTTTTTTCGAGTTAAAAAAGTCGATTTTTATATGTTTTTATAGGTTTTCATTATGATCTTGCTGAGTGAAAATTTTGAAACTTCGAATTCAAGTATTTTTTTAACATCTAAATGATAAAAAATTTTTCTCAAAATTTTCACTCAGCGAAATGAAGGTGAAAAACTAAAAAAACATACAAAAATCGACTTTTTCAACTCGAAAAAAATCGCAAAATCATCTTCAAATTATTTATAACAAAAAACGTTATATAAGTAAAGGCACAAAAATTGATGGATTTCGAGAAAAAAAATATTCAAGTCGTGAATTGAAGCGCGCGCGATCACCTGCATTTCCCACTACGCAGTAGCGCTTCGTTCGTAACAACGCGCGACGCGTTGCATTAAGCACGTTATTACGTGAAAAATGACCTTCATATTGAAAAAAAAATCGGAAAAATCGGAAAAACATTCATGGGAACTGGAAATTCGGTTTGTAGGTGTGGTGAGGTATGTAATTTCGCATTTTTGAAATTCTCCTCATTGAGTGATATTTTGACCCGGGAGGGTCTCAAGGGGTTAATCGACTCAATGAGGGGAATTTCAAAAATGCAAAATTATATACCTCACCACACCTACAAACCGAATTTCCAGTTTTCATGGACGTTATCGAATTTTTCCGTTTTTTTTTTTTCGGTATGAAACGATTGGGTATGTTGTTTCATGCAATGCAACGAGCCCAACGCGGCGCGTCGCGCGTTGTTATGAGCGAAGCACTACTGTACAGTGGGAAATGCAAATGAACGCGCGGGCACTTGAATTCATTATTTTTCGCCATGATCTCGATGTGTGAAAATTTTGAAAAAAATTTTATATTATTTGGAGTTCAAAAAGTAACCTAAATCCGAAATTTCAAAATTTTCACTCAACAATTTAAAAAAAAACAGTCAAGAAACTTATTTTGGTGGAGGTAAAAGTGATCGAGGGGAGTGCCGATTTTTGTGTATAGGACGCACATAAAGGTCCACCGTATTTTTCAATTAGGAATTTTTTTCTCAAAAAGGGGTGAGGGTAGGTGTCTGAAATTTTGGTCATGAACGTATCTCAAGTATACCTAATTACACCCCAAATTTCAATTTATTTGGACAAAAAGGCCGAATCGAGCTGTTTACCCTGTTACGGTTTTTTTCTTCTTGTCGGGCTGCGGCGACCCAACTATTTTTTCTCCAAAATTCTTTAATCATCTTTTAATTTTAAAATGCAAAATTAAAATTAATTATCAAAAAAAAAATCTGTAAAAGTAAATCATACTCCAGTTCTTATGTAAGTTCACATAATCAATTACTTTCAGTTATAAAGTGCATTCTCATTCCTTTAAAAATTTATTACATCGTTTAATTGATTTTAAATGCAAGATTGAAGTTGTAATTTTGCATAGCGCAATTATACACTTCGACATTAAGAGCGTATTTCACTTCCTGAACATTCAAAACAGCTGTTTCAGAGATTGTACACATTTAGTAATTAAGTTGCAGTGCTTAATCATATGTACGGTTTGCATTAACATTAAATACAAAGTACCGAATATACTATTTAATGCGACTATGCGAGAATATTGCATCATTTATGAGTCTAAAATAAACACCGCGTTATACCATATGGATACAAAGCGTGTGAACTTCTAATCGCGGCGTAAGTCATGTTAAGCTTTAATGACAGCAGATTTATGACTATTCAAAACAAGAATTAGTATTACGGTTATCGCTGAAATTTCAATGCTGCACCAGCGCTTAGATTTGTTTATTTTACCTATACGAGATAATGAGATGCAAGTTTTTTCTCGATTCACAGCCGAATAGTAGCTATGCTAATTATACGAAGGATAATTATCTCGGTGCAAGTCGAGATCGAACGTTATATTCATCTATTGCAGAAACCTGATCGGTAAGAAACTTAATACTTGAATTAATATTATCTATGCATTATCTAGATTCATCACTGATTATAACTGCTTATGAGTAGATGCTAATTTTGTTACAGGAATTCAACAATGAATGAAAAAAATTACGTAATGAAGCCAAAATCAATATGTAAAAAAAGCCAAATGACCTTCGACATAGAAAAAAAAAAGGTTAATTACATTTAGAAAATCTTACACAAAAGCACCACGAAAAACTTCTCAGGTGTCATTGTCATCGTTTGAGCGAATACGAACGATTTTACGTCTGTCAAACAAAAATGATGAATTATGAAAATAATTATAGTGTATCTAATGTACACTTGTTGAATTATAAAACGGTCACCGTATAATGCATTTTATAACGAGTTGAAATGTCCGCCGAATAAGGAGGAATATGTCAAAACGTTGAAACTATTATCATCCCTAGAAATTTTGCTTTGAGCGAAGAAAAAATTAACGTTTAAAATTATTACGTATGGGAAATTTTTATTTGGTAGCTGGAGGATGTGTACAATTAAATTGGAGCATACGATTCTAACCTTTGTACATAATAATCATACGAAAATAATTTTTACTACAATTTCAACCATTACAAGGCTATACAAATAATTAGACGTACAAGATAATGTTTCTCCAAACAGTTTAATTTTTATTTTTAATTTAGCCATAATTTGTAACATAGACGAGAGTCATCAGGCATACCAGTGTTAAATTTCAATTTACAAGTACTCTATGTTGTCGCATTTGAGGTTTATCAAGTAATGGGAAATTGATTCCGAGATATTTAGGTGATTTTTCATTATTGAGGAAAATTTCGCGTATGTTTTGGATTTCGTTGATTAATAGTTGATAGTGGAAAAGCATCACTATTGACAAATTTGAGGAAATATTTGCCAATTTGCAAACATTACTAGATATAGATTATTTTTTCAATCAAATGACAAGGTCAGTAGAGGAATAATCTGGATTTTTTAGATATTTTATCGAACAAAGGGTTAGATAAAGATATGATTTCAATTTTCATCGCCAATTACTTAGGTATCCAAGAAAATGAGGGACGAATTGAATGTGTGCAAACATTAGACTCATGAAGTCTATTTTTTTATTATTTCAACGTAAAGATAAAGGTATTTGATGAAGATTGCCACAAACCGCACTTAATTTGGTCCATTAGAAGCTGAGATACTGCGATTTTATATCCTCACCTCTAAGTGGGGTGACGTCATAGTTTGGCATCTCGTTACGTGCCTTATAACATAGTGAAACTTCAAATGGATATAAAGTGGTTAATGAATAATTTGGGGTAAAAATTGAATTAAACCTTTTTTGTAGAGAATAAAATTATCTTTTCAATGATATGATAACTTTCCAGTTAAAAGCAATTTTACGTAGTTATGGCATATTGAAATATTTTGTATCTTCAAACTTGATGTCTCGAAAACGAAACCGATTACCATAAGTTTTTTTCCATCACGAGCATGCAAAATTTTTTCCTCTTTTCAAATATATACACACAAATTACATATGATTTATTTAACTTAATAAATTTCAAATTTTTCGCTGAGAAAAGTGTGATTTTATGTATCACAAGATCTTTAAATGCAATACAAAGTGGTTAATGAATGTTTTTGGGTAAAAATTGAATTGAACCTTTTTTGTAGAGAATAAAATTACCTTTCCAATGGTATGATAACTTTTCAGTTTAATGCAATTTTATGTAGTTATGGCATATTGAAATAAATTATATCGTTCTGAATATTTTGTATGTGTATCTTCAAACATAAATATCTTGAAAACGAAATCGAATACTATAACTTTTTTTTCATCATAAACATGCAAAATTTTCTCCTCTTTTCAAATATATACACACAAATTACATACGATTCACCTAACTTGATAAATTTCAAATTTTTCGCTGAAAAAACATGTGATTTCATGAATTGCAAGATCTTTAAATGCAATAAAAAGTGGTTAATAAATGTTTTTGGATAAAAATTGAATTAAACCTTTTTTGTAGAGAATAAAATAACCTTTTCGGCAGGGACGAATCTATAGGGGGCCAGGGGGAGCAGGTTGTCCCCTCTTGCTGTCTGGAAAGTTGGCAATTTGGGCATTTTTACCTATTAGTTGGTAAAACAGCCAACTGTGAAAAATATCGTAACATGTTGTTCTTCTTCATCGAACGAATTGGTACGTTAGGTTATAAAATGACCTTTTTTTTTTAGTTGGGCATTTTTCATTTTAGAATTGGCATTTTTGGGTATTTTGCCCCCCCCCCCTGAAAAATGCCTTCGGATCGTCCCTGCTTTTCGGTGATATAAAGTATTGTACATGTACATACAATCATACTTCAGCAATAGGCATTCCGACTTCAGCTATTATGACTACGTGCTCGTAAAATTGCATCAAACTAAAAAGTTATCATACCATTGAAAAGGTAATTTTATTCTCTACAAAAAAGGTTCAATTCAATTTTTATCCAAAATCACTCGTTAACAAGTTTATATCCATTTAAAATTTCACTACGCTATAAGGCGCGTAACGAGTTGGCAAATTATGACGTCACGCCGCGGCGCAAGCTTGAAAATTTGAAAAATTAATCACTCCGGACCTAATTAATGTTTTTTGCGATTCCAACGTCTATATTTTTTAAACGTGGGCCTTCATCAACCTTGATAGAAATTTTTCGAAAATTCCATCTGGCTTCGAGAATCTACTGTTCGTTACTGAATTGAAATAATTCAAGATGAAAATCAACTAATTAACCAACTGTTATTATAATTACTGTGATTTATTCTTCTCAAAATGATGACGTATGCTTGGAATCACTACCATTGGTAATCAATGAATCGCCAATGAAATTTTTTCAATCACGCATAACGCTTGATACTCCTCTTATACTTGTTAGGTATGAAAATCGTTTCAGGTTCAAATATCACTCCTCATTTCACTATGACCCCTACTACAATGAAAATGTTCATGGTAATGAATACATTTCAATTAAAACGTCATCAGACGAAATTATCATGTCACAAGTTCAAAAGTATTCAATACGAAAAATATTGACCGCTGCATTACGCTGTGGCCAAACCCGTGAATTTTTCAACCACCGAATTTACATATGTATAAGATACATGTAAGTACATGTGTTCGTCTTGTGTGAGCGTGTAGGTGTGCTCGAGAAGTGTTTTACAGAATCCAGGCGTTGTTATCTTGCCGCATGTGCTTCAGTATTTAATCAAGGGCTTGTTCGGTTTGGTGGCGTTTTGCATCTTCGGTTGGTGTTGAGTTTCGTTTTTAGATTTTCATAATCCTTTTTACATCAGGTGATAATTTTTTACAGACGAGGGAAAGATGTCAGGTAAGTGATTTTATTTTTTAAATATCAATTTATAATTTTTTAGAATTTACTTGAATAATTTTTTTCGTTTCGGAGAATCGTTGAAACTTTTTGTGAAAAATATGGAAATGAATACGCGGAAATCTTTCACACATTAATTGGCAATTTCTCTGAAAATTCAGCTATTAAAATAAAATCACTCGTTTTTCATTGATTTTATTAATTTTCGACGTGATTTGAATAATTCTTTGTCGACTATTGGACAATCGCCAGATTAATTAAATTTCCTATTTCAGATTTATTTCACGTTGTGTTTTTTTTTTTAAAGTAAAAATCGACAGAGTATTTATTACACTTAAAAAAAAATTGAATCAAGTGCCAAGTCACTGACCTATCTGACCTACTGGTCTTTCAAAACTGAGCTATTTATGAGCTCGATATGCCCGCTCAATATTCATACCCACGAATTCAATAACGCCGAAAAGACTTCCAGTGAGTAGAAAAATACGCTCGATAATTAATTTACGACCCAAATCACTTAAATATTCCTCTTACGAGTTCAATTCGCGTGAAGACATAACTAATTACAACTATAAAATAAATCAGACGTTAACCACAAAGGTAGGCGTTGGATTATTAAAAAGAAAGAAGTAAGAAAAAACCGATAGAATTAACATATCTATCGGTTTCTACGATGAGTAGTTTTTATAAACGGACCGACTGGATAATAAGGAATGCGGATTTCAAAATAAACTCAGGGGACTGGGGATATAGCGTTGAAAACGATTATTAAAACGTAAACTACCTTGACAGAATGATGATTATATAAAAAAAAAAAACGTGAAATATATAAAAGATTATGAATGCCGAAAATTTTACACGTAGGCGTACTGGAATATACACACGTGCCAATGAAAACGAAAACGCACTTTTGGAACGAATTTTGATCATCATCCAAAAATTGCCTCCTTTGGCTTTGTCATAAATGATCCGAAGATTAGCAGATTTTGCTGACTAGCCTAGGAATACGTTTCATTAGCACGTGATTACGTCGTTTTCACCAGCAGCAGATATTTTCGAATTAGGAATTAAACTCGGCGAAATTCTGATTCTAGTTCGTTATTGAGCTGAATTATGAAGTTTTCGATGATTCGGGTGTCAAATGATGTATTAAAGATTTAACCCAAGAGTAGAATCTTCGACGAAATGAGAAAATATCGCAATGTGATTTTTATCATACTTCTTGCGTTAGATTCAACCCTTTCTCAAACTACTGTTTCGAATACAGACGTCACACCGACCGTTGGAGGGTAAGTGTTTTATAATAATTTACAAATTCCTAATAAAGGGGATTTCTCAGAAGAACAGTTCAATTAGAAATTTAATTCGTACGAAAGCGCCTCTATTATAAATTGTACTCCAAATGACGCCACTGTGCTGTAATAATTCATCCATTTAATTTGCTTATGGGCACGAGTCAGAAACCAGTTTCGGTGTAATCAAAACATCACGTTAAATTATCGGCCTTGCTTCCGATTTTTTTTAATGATAAATGCTTTTGTAGTTTTAATCATTCCGAAATTGAAGATCGGAATTTTTAATCTTCATAAATTCGTTTTAATTCGGAAATACCAACAAAGCAAGTTGCAGCAAATATCTACTATTTACTTTAATAAAATTCTTATACTATTCTATTAATTTTTAATTATCGAAATATTGCATTATTCTGTAATGAATGTTGTTGTAGTCCTAACGTATGCAGATCTAGATACAAGAATTATTGTTGTCCTGGATGGCAACTGAAACCAAACACTGGTCTATGTGTTGTTCGTAAGTTGAATATTTTCAATTTTTTTGATTTCACAAACAATACAAAATTATCACTTATTAGCGGTTTGCTGGAGACATTGCGGCGAAGGAGGAAGATGTATAAAACCTAATATTTGTCTTTGCGGAAATGGAGCCATTGGTCCAACCTGTACCACCAAGTTACCATCATTGAATCAAGTCCAAACCAATACAGGTTAATTGCAAATTTTTTCAAACAGTTTTCCTTCCCGAGCACGCGTTTAAATATTTATATCATGTTAGATAATTCAACGACAAATCCAAACAATGCTCCGTATTGTGCAATCGTGTGTTTAAACGGAGCCAGCTGCGCTAATGGAAAATGTATTTGTAAACCGGGATACACCGGAGAAGATTGCGCCGAACGTAAGATTCCTAAATGATGTGATGTGTTAACAATCAAATTAGATTAATTTTGACATTTTCATGTCTTGGCAATGGCACACAGAATCGAAATCGTCATAAAAAAAATGTCACGCGATTGTCACGGTGATGTGTCATTCTCATGAGTGATAATTTTGATATTTTCATGTCGTGATAACATGTCATAGATAACAGGTCGTTGTTATGGTGGCATATTATAATCACGAGTTATAATTTTGATATTTTCATGTCATGATAACACGTCATAGATGACGTCATTATTATTTATGATGCCATATCATGATCATAGGTGATATACATGACGACACGCCGTTGTCATGGCAATGTGTCATGCTCATGAGTGATAATCTTAATATGTTTGTGTCACGATAACACGTCATAGATGACGTCATTATTATTTATGATGCCGTGTCATGATTATGGGTGATATATATGACGTCAAGCCGTTGTCATGGCAGCGTGTCATGCTCATGTGTGACAATCTTAATATGTTCGTGTCGTGACAACACGTCATAAATGACGTCATTATTATTTATGGTGCCATATCATTATCATGAGTGATGTATACGATGACAAGAAGCCGTCATCATGATAACATGTTGTGCTCATGAGTGATAATCTTGATATGTTCGTGTCATGATAACATGTCATAGATGATAGGTTATTGTTACAGTGACATATCATTCTCTCTCATGAGTGATAATCTTGATATTTTCATATAATGATAACTTGTCATAGAGGTGACATCACGATCATGAGTGATATATACGATGACAAGCTGTCGTCATGGCGATGTGTCATGTTCATAAGTGATAGTCTTGATAATTTTATGTCATGGTAACAATTCATAAATGACACGTCATTGTTACAGTGACATATCATAAGCATGTTCATGAATGATACACTATATAATGACAAGTAATTATCAAGGTGACATGTTGTGATTATGATTGACATGTGATGAGTAATAACTGATCAAGTGTCATGGTTGTGAGTGACATATTATCATGTCTTACAAGGGAACTGTCGCAGGTGTAAATTTCAGATTTTGACGAAACTTGGATGTTTGGAAAGAGGACATCAAAAAACCCCCAAAATCAAATTTTCTACTGCTGAAATTCATTTTCAATTTTTGGCAAACTTTTAAAAATATTCATACTTTGAAAAATTTGACAATCAATAATGACACAACAGTTAATAAGAGATAAAAAAAATCGTAAGACAAAAATTTTTAGCAACATAAAAGTGCCAACTTGGGGTAAAAATTCCGAGCTCCTAAACCAATTTTTCAAATTTTGATAAATTTTTGAATGTCCAAAAAAGACTAAAAACAACACAATCGACGAAAAATACCCGTCTTAAGTGCCGATTCAAAATTTTTTTCGAAACTATGGGAGATCGATTTGGTATCGTGACAATAGGTAATAGTCAAATTTTTAGCTGCTAAAATTCACCTTTTCACGATTTAGGATTTTTCTGATTTTCAGTGTTTTATACAAAAATTAATTGTGTACCCAAAATGGACAATATCGATGAACTTGAATCTTTTTTTCGGCTGGAAGGGAATGCTGAAGAGAGAACGTGGTAAAATTTTCAGCCCATTCGCTCGATTACTTCGTTATTGGCGCAGGTTTTTCATTTTTTCATGAATTTACGCGAAAAACAAAGTTGCCCAAAAATACCTGTCCTTTAATTCCAAATTTT
>QBDW01003310.1:0-14100 GCA_003261595.1 Maconellicoccus hirsutus | reverse complement strand
CATCATACAAATTTTAAATTTTTATGACAAAATATAAATTTTTTTACCATTTTTTCAAGTAAAAAAATTTAAATATCGTTGTTGAGACAAAAATTTTTCTCGAAAAAATTGTGTCACTAAAACTAATTTGATTTGAACAGTTGAACGTGGATTTTTATGGATTTTTTTATAGCAGCAAATAAACTGAAAATCTATTTTTGGCAAAATTTTGCAAGTTGGAACTTTTTTTCGTTTTAATGACGTTTTTTGAAATACTCATACTTTTATCATTATTGCAGAATGTTTTACTTCGTTGTATCACCGCATGAGGATTTTACACCTCTCTCCTCCATCTTCCTATTGTCATATTTTTTTGAAAAATTGAGTATTTCATCCAGGTCAAATTGATTTTTTTTTTTTAATTATAATAAGTAATCACAACGTTAAAAAATTTATACCATTTCTTCAATTACATTTAGCAACAAAAAATGTTCTTTTTTTCGGCATCCACCGTAAGCTCATGTACATTCGAACATGATGAAATTAAATGAGATGAAAAAAAAATTGAAACGAATCGAGCCCGATTTTAAGAAAAATATCACCAAATTTAACCGAATATCTTCAAAACACTCTGAAATTTCTCATCATCTACGTTCACGTTTCTCTTTCGCAACCACGATATCTCGAGTTGGATAAATGTTCACGAAATTCCACATAGTTGGCATAACGATCGTGAATCACGGTTGAAATTGCGAACAAAGCAACGACTCATCACTCTCAATTATCGAAAGAATCACCCCAATAAAGCGATGCTTCGCTTAGCCGCATTTCACCGTAGTTTACCAACGAAACATCACGAAATAGTAAGGAATAAAGGTAGCTGGATTCTCGACACAGGCACCGAAGCCATTAAACGTCTGGTAAACGTCAAAGTAAACTCGCAATTCAGTAGCATTGTAACATTAGCCGGTAAAACGAGCACGATTTCAATAGACGAATGAGAGCGGAATTTCGCAAATACTTTCTCTACCATTTACCCCGTTCCATTTGCTAATTTTCCATTAAATCAACCGCAACTAATTAGAGCATCGGAGTTCATCGAGAGAACAATGTAAACATATTGCATACGAGGGGTAAATACGGGCGTAAACGTGCCACGCAAAACACCGAGAGAAAAATTACACTTTATATGCCACCGAACGCTTTATTTATCAAGAAAGCTCGCGAAAATTTGATACCATTAATAGTTTGCAAATCTACAGTCATTATTGAAACACGAGAAAATGGATTTTTCCTAGCTCGCATATGACGTCCCAGAGTTAATATTTCTTAACGATTAATCGATTATGTTTCACATTGACGTGTATTTCGGGCTCGAAACGGAGCGAGGGGGCTCGAAGGACTATTTTTAATTTAAACCGTAGTTATTTTCGATTGTTAATTTCACCCACAAATTCGACGCCGCCTGCGACGTGTTAAAAAAACGCCCCCCTTTTGTTCGCTACATCTCCATATCGTATAAATTAACACCGAAACAATACGCAACACGATCGAAATATTTTTTCACTTATATGGACGCACTGCGTATTTTTGTTATCAAATTTTGGCTCCGGTCCATGAAAAAAATCCAAGGTAACGCGTTAAGAGCGCATAAATAATTGAGTTCTGTACTCAAAGTTGGAACTAATTTGAAAAAAAGTACGTACAACGGTAAATCGAAAAATCTCTTACCCTTTTGCCATTTTTAAACACCCCATAATCATTTACGCGAATATAACGTCTACATTTAGAAGACGTGGCGCCACATCGACAAAAAATTCTTGCGTTTTTTTCCGCCACCGTTTTCAAATACCATTTAAACTTTTCCTCTTGAAATTTTCCAAGTTTACGCCGGATATTGCGCGCGGAAGCGTGTTAACCGCAGAAATCCTCAGGAATCGTATCGAAACGTTTTAAAAATTCCCTAAAAATATTATCTCGCCGAATGCGTAAAATATAATTTATATAGTTAAGCTGGAAATGAACGGATATATCATGTTTCAGCCAAATACCTATTTTCACTTTCCAATTACAAGGGTAAAATTTAGCAAAACAAATTACAACTTTGTTGACCCATTTTCGTGCCATTGCGCGTATTTGGTCGGTTTGCGGCGTGGGTACTTTTTAAAAGCATTAAATCATGAGTTATCAGCAAGATCTGTAAGGCCTTTACGCCCGGCTAATGAACGAGAGCATAATTGAATTAATTTCTAAGCAACGAATCTGATTACATTTCAAGATGGTTTTACGACGACGTTGGATTTATGAAACTAACGTAATTTCCGATGGTTATACGTATTTTTTTCAAATGTCTGAAAACGAAATTACACGTGCAGTAAAATCGACTCGTAAATTTTGGTGAAATTTCGAGTGTATAGCTTATGGCTATTCGTATATTTCACAGTTTTCCCTTCGTCGTGTTCGCATTACCGAAATTCCATTTTAATTGTATAATCTGTCAACCAAGCTGTCTACACACTTCGTGAAATATAGAATACGAACGAAAATGTGTTTAATAAATTTCCCAGAGTTGAACCTCAAATCTCATTATCGTCATGGAACTTTATCTTCAAAAATAGCTTATGTATTATGAATCGATCAATCTTTGATATTTCTCAGCATGTTGGCACGTGAAGTTGGCCTTTAGATAAATTTTCACAGTAACTTTAAATTTTGGAAATTCAAATTAACTTTGTCTATTGAAATAATACGGAGAGATATTGCAAATTGGGCTCAAAGGATGTTTTGAGAGCCCTAAGCTTAACTCTCAAAATATCAAAAAACTTTCTATTTGCTAAAAATTGAATAAAATTTGTAAAAATAGTACAAATTTGATGAGAAACTTGTTTAAAAATTCTTAAAAATTGACAAAATGTTGTTAAAATTGTTCAAAGTTGTTCAGTACTTGTTCAAAATTGCATAAATGTAGCACAAAACGATTAAATTGATGAAAAATTTGCTTAAAATCACACAAAAATAGCCAAAAAGATGTCAAAATGTTTATAAAACAGTTTAGAATCAATAAAAATTTGTTTGAAATTCTTTAAAAATCTACAATATTGTCAAAATGTTGCTAAAATTTTTCCATGAATGTTACAATGTTGCATAAGATGAATAACATTGATTAATATTTCCCCAAAATTACACAAAAGTTGTAAAAAATGATTGAAATAAACAAAAATTTGATTAAAATTGCAGAAAACCATCAAAATGCTGTTAAAATAGTTTAAAATCGATCAAAATGTTGTTAAAATAATTTAAAAATGTTCCATGTTTGCTTAAATTTGCATACAAAACTGTTAAAATTTTGTTGAAATTGTTCAAAATTGTTCAATAATTGCCCAAAATTGCATAAAAGTTGTACAAAACGATTAAAATAAACAAAACTTTGGTTAAAATTGCGTAAAAACAATCAAAATTTGTTCAAAATTGCTTAAAATTACGCGAAATTGTCAAAATGTTAAAGTTGGGTACTTCAATTTTTGACAATTTTGCACAATTTTATGCAATTTTAAACAAATGTTGACCAATTTTAAAATGTTTTAACAACATTTCAATAGTTTTCGGCAATTTTGACCAAATTTTTCAATAATTTAATCGTTTTGCACAACTTTTGTGCAATTATGAAAAGCTATTAACAACTTTGTGCAATTTTCAATGAATTTTGATCAATTCTAAACCATTTTAGCAACGTTTCGGTTGTTTTAAGCGATTTGAACCTAATTTCTCGTTAATTTAACCATTTTTCACAACTTTTGCGCAATTTTGAGCAAATACTGTATTAATCAACTCTAATCAGTTTTTACAACAGTGTTCGAGGTCGATGACCTCTTGTAATCTAACTTGACGTTTTAAAATTGTAAAAAAGAATTAACCGCTTCCGCAAAAATTCCGATCAAGTCGAAGAAACCAAACATTTAAAAATTTCAAGAAAAACAAAAACACCACGAAGTCGCACTAGTAAGAAAAACAAACACGTCCAAGAGAAAAAAATCATGTAGGAAGTAATTCGTTGAACACACGTAACCCATCGAAACGGAAATCCTCCATCGAGGGCTTCTTTTGAATAACATCATCGCATAATCGCAATTCCGCACGTACACCGCGCGATCGATCGTTGCACAAGACCTGCGAACGAGCCGAGTACAAACCAAAAATCCAATCATCTATGAAAGACGACGATGGTAATTCAAAACGTGATACGAGATTTCATTTATTCCACGTACCACCTCCGAAGTATATAGCGAAAAGAAAACAAACCTCCGTTATTTTTACAACCTCGCGTAGGTACTGGGTACATCGTATACGCGAATTCCGCCGAGAATATTATCTGGCGTATTAATTTCACAATCAGTTGGCGCGATTGCGGATTTAATCCCTCGTTAGCACACGTAAAACGTATAGTAGAGACCATTGCGGCCATAATATAGGTATAGTAAATTCGCGTTTATTTGTATTACCTATATAAGGTGTATGTGTATGAGAACGTATGTGTAGTTTGAATTATTGATAACGAGCATCGTCATTCAATCTCATTACTATCGATTCATTTTACATTCATATCAGCAAATGCGTAGCTACACCTCGTTTTACTAACACGTTTTATATTTACCTACGACTTTTACCATCCTTGCCTCGCTTCCGTCAGCGATATCGGTGGCGTTTTGATAATTCGCGCCGATTTATTAATTAGACCTTTTACACGAAATCTACTCTATATCGTGGCGTAAATCAATATCGTCGTAACTGGCCTTTTTTTTCCACTCAAATCAAAGCAAACGCATTTACAACGTCTATTTTTAAATACACAATAACAAGGGGTCACTCGAACAAATGCCTGTAATTTCAGATATGCATCTTTTTTGCTTTTTTAATTGCGCCATTTCGATATCTATAATCCCATCAATTAGAAATTTCCATTAATTGAAACCCATACGACAAATTTTCAAGCCTCTCGCCCTTTGTTAATCAATTTTACCGCACGATAGCGAATCATGTCACTTTACCGCGACCCACCTACAAAACAAACATTCGTGTCTGTCAAAATTTTGTATCAAAGAATACCTACATAAGTTGCCTAACTTGTCCAGCGAGTTATCGATTTGTGGCAGAAAAATCAACAATTTAAAACCCTTTACAAACAACTATCAAAATACAATTTTCTCTATAGCTTTAAATATTCAAACGTCGCGAAACCTCTCATCTTAATTTTCACGATATTGCAATCAATCATCGATGTAATTAAAAATTAACCACGTTTAGGGAAAGTTCTACTAAGTTATTCGCGACAGTCATTAATTGATGGAAAGTGTCCGGTGATGAAATAGCTTCAAGTTATGTTACTTTCAAGTACATCACGTAGGTAAAACGAAACCCCAAGGGTCTTCAAGATACTCTATCTACGTCACCTTATCGTTTCTCAGATCTTATTTCGCTGAAAAATTAAAGCAAGTGGTACGTGGAATGCGGTCCAGAAAGGTTTTTTGAGATTTTTTTGTATTTTAATCGGTCAGATCCGCAAAGGATACATTCCTCGTAGGTGGATCTCAAAAAATACACAATATTCAAACTCAGCAAGGTAAACTCATGTGAAGTCGAATCCCAGAACATGACACTTGCTCTATTTCAACGTAAGGGAAAAATGAACCACAAAATCTGGCCCCCTCCGACCTTATAGAAAATATGAAATTACATACAGCCCTAAAAAAATTCCGCGTCACATCACTTTCAACCTATTTAATTTAAATTTTTCCATCATCGAAATCCACATTTCTATGGTAGCTTCAAACAAGAAGGACAAGGGAGAGGCAAGTAGAAGAGGGAAAGGAGTAAAAACTCACCATTAAAAAAAGGAACGTTATTTATGTAATAAAATCATGAAATTTTTACATTTTGACTATCGAGCACCATGTAACATCATTGCTTCACCAGACCCCCTAAAAACATGGTGACTTTGAACGCACGTGGGTCCACCCCCAACACGCTAAGAAAATTTTGAAAAGCACGTTTTATAGGCAATTCAGGGTATATTAAAATATTACTGAACTCATTGTACCCTAAATTTAACATCTGGGGAGATACAAGCAAAAAACTCATTTCAAAGGGTTTTGCTCCACCGTTGGAGAGTTAATGCAAGGTTTCTGCGGCCAGATTTTCATATATTTTGCTCAAGACATCGTTGTGAACGATTTTCAGCAAAAAAACAACATTTTCAGGATTTTTGTTAAAAACTAGTTGATAGTTGGAATTCCATAGTTGCGGAGTTGATGTAGAGATGGCGGGCTACAAAATACTCCCAGTTTACCCCCACCCTTCTATAAAGCAACTGAATAATGATCTGGAGATCATCAAAGCGCGCTCTATCAACAAGGTTTCTAACTATAAAATTTCAGTTTTTCTCCTCTTCACTTATTTTTGAACTGACCTATAAATACTGTTTAAGACTGAATACTTGGTGAAATTAAATGACAGGTAAGATAGTATTCTTACATAATACTATGCATACCTATAGTTACCTACATAAATATAAAACTGTATTTATGGTTATAAATAATTTATTCACTAATAAATTATATATCCGTTATTTTTATCGCTTTCATTATTCCATGGTTATTTTCAAGTTTTACCATCTGTTTCAAAAAGAAAATGAATTTTTCAGGATTTTTAAATATTAAATCACAGAGGAAACTTTATTGTATAATAACTTATCATTCAATAAGATCCACCATCTGACACGACTAAAGAAAAAACACGCAACATAAATGCAAAATGCATTTATCAGATGAATAAAATTCGTCCATTGCCCTCAAAATTCCCAGCACAGATCTGAAACTTACTCAAGTATACGATTTCAAACGTCACCAACGTTAAGTGAAAATATGCTTTAGAAGAACTCCCGTATAAATAAATGATGGAACAGGGTCGTTATAAAACGATCTTATAATTTTCTCGGTTTAAAATTTTAATTTATTGGTCCTACCTCGCGAGTATTAATTGTTAGTAGGTAACTCTTTTTTACCCTATAATTTGGCACGCAAAGGCAATACTTGTAGTAATAAAACTCGGAAATGAAAATGCCGATTAAACTTTCATAACGAAGCTAACCAACAAATATCATAACAATTCAGACCGATCGATATTTTGAAATAATGAAAAAAACTCGCTTGTAATTTAATTTATATCGCGATATATCTTCTTTCATGTAAAAATTTTCGATATTTCTGGAAATACAAAAAGACACAACTACAATCTATAGGCAATCTATAGGTGCTATCTAACTAGTGAACTACACGGATTCTAAAACAATACATTTCGGTGCAATGAGAATGCGTATAGCTTCAAATCTACAACTTCTTGATACACAGTACATAACCGACACAGGCATCTATGCGATTCGGAAACCATTTGACATGTCTACGTATCTCAAGACCTCAATTTTCCACTCATTTTGACACAGGGAACTACAGGACGTGAGCTTTAAGCGACCAGATCAGTCATTTGAATCGGTTTAGATTGCGGAGCATTCTCGAATCACTAAGTGATCACATACAAAACATCACGCCATCAAGCCACATTTCACAATTGAACAAAAAAAACCTTTTCCCTGAAGAAATTAACCATACAACTGCAACGAAATTATAAAAAAGGTACGAGCTCGTGCGAATGCGAAATTTTGATAACGTGAAAAATCTCGGGTCATTTAGTCACCTCTCTGTATGACGATGATAATGTAACGTTAAATTATATTTTACCAAGCTCTCGGTTTGTAATCAAATGACATCACGTTAAATTGTTTTACCCAAGTTATTACTGAACCGCCTTTTTAAATTAAGAAAATAATTTTTTCACAAAACTCATTTTTCGAGTTTGTAATTAAAATGGAAATTACCGTATGTATTACCGAAGTTGGAATACAAACGTGGCACATTCTTGTCACGAACATATGTACGTGTTTGAGGTAAAAAAAATATGCAATTCGTTAAAAGAAAAATGTTAATTAGTTACGTGATACTGAAAGAAATATTAACCCACGTGTAAAATTTATCTCGTCATATTTTTCAAAAAATTTCCATCAACGAAATGAAGTGAAGTCAACACGTAGAAAAATTAAAAAACGTTATGAACATCATTTTGAATGGGATATTTCCATTTATTGAAAGCTAATTGTGAGAACACTACAAATGGCAACACTGATCAACGCTTCGATCAACGCAGCTACGTTCATTTCACATTACGACACGCTGCACGAAGGACGTACTTAGACGTTCACATTAAAATAAAAACGTAAAATGGGTTTAAAATTTTTAAATATTATATAAATTGATTACTTTAACGATTTGTAAATTTAAAATGAGAATTATGTGGCAATTCTCCATATCTAAGTAATTAAGATTACAGAAGACACATAATGACATCAGGAGAAAAAAAATTATTAAAAAAAAAGAACCGGTAATTATGTAAGTTCTAAGACTTTTCACACATCTTTTTCATCATTATGCCTCTTTTCTCACTCATCTCAATCACACCAAAAACCACAAACCCCGCAATCTGAAGCCAAATATCTGATCTGGTAACTTCATACATATGGAAATAAAGAAGCAGTGTTATCCAACGGTGTTACGATAAGAATTTTCCATATATAGGTGATCGGGCAGGTGATAATAGCGTGTTAATATAATTAAATTGACGTCTCTACCGTTTTGACAAAAGAAACAGTTTCATTGGTAGCGTCTGTGAACGCTCTTCGCAGACGGGAGCGTCTTGACTGCGCCAACGTTTGAGGACAGAGCAGGATACCGCCCTATATTATAACACCCAGCCGATAATATGCGATTTTATAACACTAAATTCACACCCTCTTTAATGTAATAATAAATTATGAAAAATTGTAAATTAATATTAAATTAAATCTATACCTGAAATAGCATCGATTTCCGATAAATTTCCAATTTTTTCGACCAATTCAAAACGACAATTATTTTATCGTAATTAAATCTACGTGGAAATAAATTAAAATTTTGACGCAACATTTAAAAATCATCCACAAATTATCCAACTTTGGTGAAAGTTCACTCATAGGTTAAATTCAATTATAAGAAAACTTCTATCCTAAGTTATGAGTTAAAGGCGTAGTAAAAATTTTCAACATACGCTGTACGCACGGAGTTTCTCTCTTCGCAGCGCCATGAAATTCTCTACTTAAGGGTAAAGTTCGCCATGAATTTTAATACGAAACGTAGGTTAAAAGGTGTCAAGTATCGAATATATTCTCGTTTATTGCGCCAAATACCCCGTTTCGAGTGCACTTTTACCCCGAACTCTTTATATTTTCAAAACTACAGCAGTAAATTTCGAAATTAGCCGCTATTTAAATGATCGAATCAAGACCCTTCGCGGGATCCACATTCTTATGGCTACGTCAAGACGTCGTTTATACGATGGAGCATTTTATCAAATGTTTTTTGTCGGCTATCGTCTTCGCAGAATTACGTAACATGATTCAGAGTATAAAGGTTACTTGGTGAATATTAGCATAGCATTACCATATGTCACTTACAAAACCCCTTTATAAATTACTATTCCTAAACACAACCTAACCTGGAAACAAGCTAAGACTAGAGACGCGCTAAGTGCTATATTTTTCATTTCAACAAATAGTCCAACTAGTTCCAACGATTACGTTTAATTACGTATTCTCGTTTTAAAATATTTATAATACGTTTCCGCAATGACGCTATATCTATCCTAAAAATTTCCTACACGAGCACACAATATACAAAAACGTTGAAGAAAAACCACGCACAGTTTAATTTCTCTGTTTTCGTCGTACAACAAAAAAAGAAAAAACGAATAATCCATAACTGCGCGAAATACACCAGAAATTTTAATATTTTTCAAATTTACGAAAGAACGTAACTTTTCTCTTCGATTTCGGCGCGTTGTTTTTTTTTCACAGAATTCAAAATTAAACTCGGCGTTTCGTCGTATAACAGATAGAAACAATTTTTACATGAATTTAATAAAGTTACACTTTATGTGCAGAATAAAATTACAATTTCAAGGCAACTTTTTCGTTTTATTTTCAAAGTTACGTTGCCGCAAATGCTGCTTATTTTATTTAAAAGTAATCAAGCTACTCGAGTTCGTTCTCACACTAGCGACTTTGAAATTTTAATTAATTCGTGTCTTTTTTCGTACTTCGATTATGTTTCGAAGCTGAAAAAAAAAGATCCATTTAATGAGATTCGTTTTGACAAAGTGTATTTAATTTGACTTTTTCAATTAAAATGTTTTGTAAATTGCGTGAATTTTTTAGGGATTTTTTTCTTCCATATTTTAATTTAGGATTATATATCCTTTGTGAAAGTTTCCCTTTACTGTAAATCAGAAATTGAGCAGTTTGAATTCTTTTCTGTGGTGAGGATCTCGGGTGTTTATTTTTCGCGTAAATTCACCGCAATTTATTCATCTTTTCGAGGATTAACATCATTTGGTGAATTTTAACGACGTGACGGATTAAAAAAAAGGAATTAATTTTTTTTTAATTATAAAATTAACGATCGACGGATTGTATTTTTAATTTAATTGTTTTCGGTGCTTTTTTAAAAGAATTTTTGTTTGTTTGATTTTCGTATATTTTGTTTTGATCTTGAACTTGATGGTCAATTTTTAGAGGGAGATATTTTTCATCGATGGAGAAATTTCGAACGAATGTTAACAATTTTGAGGTTTAATTTTTTTGCTTTTAGAAGTGCTGAAACATCCGCCCTCCCTCCCCTTACTTATCCTGAGAGTAGATTTTTCTCCTATTTATTAATTTAATTTTACGAGAAAAAAAACAAGAATTACGCATTGATTTAGAATATTTTTATAAGAAAATTATGTCCGAAGCCTCCAAAGGTATCACCAAATGCATTTTAGGACATTTAAAAGCATAAGAATTTCGTGTTTTCAAGAAATTTTTGACGAATTTCTTAAATTGTTGGTTCTATGCCAGGTACAAGTCCTTGGGACTCTTTTTTTCAAATGGCAGTTTACTACACAACTTTTAATTTAACTTTTTTTTCATAAAATATTTTCATTTTACAATTTAATTATAAATGAAATAAAAAAAATTAATAATGGGTTTTCCTCATCTTTAAAAATGAGTGAAATTTCAAAGTTGGATGAAAAAATACAATAAATAGGCAACACTGAAAGCGCTAAAATCCCTCTTCAAAAAATTCTGGCTTTTTTTATTTTTATTAATAAAAATATCTTACGTACTCCATTTCCTGTCGAAATTTTCAACCCTTTTCAGTTTTGGTATTTTCTCCGAAAAACTCAATTTCCCATCAAGCAATAATACGTTTATCATTATAGAAAATGAAAAAAAAAATCAAACAAACAGACTTTCTCAAACAGAAAATATTTCCCGAATAAAAAATAAACGAAAAATTCCATTTTTTGAAAATAAATAATCCTCAAGTACATTCCTCAGTTATCGTTGCTGATCTCGGAAAAGAGAGATAATTTTATCGATTTGGTATTTCTTGGAATGGTAGCTTTGGAAAAAATGCGAATATATTTTTAAAAAAGCTCAAACGTTATTGGATATTTTTATATTCAATTTTTATATTCAAAACATATCCGTCATTTCGTTGCCGAACGTCTGAACGATTTGGGAGAAAATCATGAAAACTAGAGTACGTTTTTTACCTTCCATCAAATCAGTGTCATCAATTTCACTCTAAACGAATAATTCGAAAAGCGCCATCGTGAAATAGAAACCAATTTCATATTTCAAAATTAAATTGAAAACCTTCAATAAAGTAGTATATATACAGTCGAAAAGTGACAATATTTTTACAAAGATAAAAAAATAACAAAATATATAATAAAATAAAAGGGAGCTAGATTTATTGAAAAATTTCCTAATATCGAAAAAAAAACACGCTCGTATCAAAATCGCTAACAATGAAATAAAGCCAACTTGGTGGAGTATTTCACGGAGAGAAAAAAAAAAGAAAGTAAAATTCGATGAAAGGCGTAGAATTCAAATATGTTGATATACAAGAGATGAATAGTAATGGGAAGGATGTTATCGTCATTCTGACAACACTGAACTGACAGGCAATGTTTTCAGGTTGAAACTTTTTCCATTGCCAAAGAAACGAGGTATTTACATTTTATCATAAAGCTTTTTATGGCGCACGTAACATGGAATAGTCGCGTAAAAAATTTAATCATTGTTCGCCATCACCCAAATACGCGTGACATGGTTTTTCTTCATTCGTCCGGTTTTTTTGAGTTCGTGGACTCGTAAATAGGCTTAGCTTACCTGTTTAAATTGCCGAATCGCCCCGTTGATCCTTAAGGAATCAGCAGCTATGCCAGCGATACCATCGCAAGGATCGCGTAACTGGCGCAGCGACGAACTAGGTCCCGGAGTGCTACTACTATGGTGATGCAAATGATGGCAACAATGCCCCGGACACGTAGTCTCGGGTTGTGAGCTTTGACGTATGATTCTGGAAGATGGAGATGTGGTTAACAACACAGTAGGTGGAGGTTGCGATGAGCGGACGCTTTCGCGGGATGCGGACCGTCCTAACGAATGCGATTGGCGTCTTTCGCACGAACATCGATTCGCCGAAGACGGCATAAGGTAACTAGTAACGGATGCCGTTGAATATCGAATACCTCCGGCCGACGACGAGCTCCTGTAATGCTGCATCTCCAAATCCGGTACCGAACGAACGCCGCTGTCTTCTATGCCGGCGTTCGTACCGGTGCTCTCGTCGCTAGTGCCCATCACGCCGGGGGTACCCAGCACAGGCGTCACAGATGGAGAGAGCAGCGTAGTGGTGCAATCTTGCCGGATCAAAACCGGTTTCACCGTGTTGCCGGCCGGTTTCGCTAACAAGCTCGAGGTCTCATCGCTGCTATCGTAGTATCCCGGAGAAGTCGCGAAATCCGGAATCGTCGGCGAATTATGGCTCGCGATGCCGGACATCGTCACGCGCGCGAGTACCGAGCCCCGAAACGATTTCGATTTACGTCATTTTCAATTTGCCTCTCTGTAAACAAAAATCCAACAAATGACATTAGTTCGTGATTTTCACATCAAATATAAGGGTTCAATTGAGCGTG
Organism: Maconellicoccus hirsutus; assembly: GCA_003261595.1. Classification (NCBI taxonomy): domain Eukaryota; kingdom Metazoa; phylum Arthropoda; class Insecta; order Hemiptera; family Pseudococcidae; genus Maconellicoccus; species Maconellicoccus hirsutus. The sequence goes on along the minus strand of QBDW01003310.1, from coordinate 951 downwards.
ATAACGTAGGTTGGGAGTTTCCTGTTCCTTCGAATATTTTTTTTACACTGTCGGCTTTCTTCAACCGTCGTAGGCGTTTGCTCTGATTTCATTAAGTTTTTATATATCTCGAGTAGTGGGCGGATGTTACACGATATTAACACCGTGTTTGGACGCTCGATGACATGTTTCTTTTGCAGCCCCAAATTATGGTAAAAAATTACCCTCGTGCGGAGGATGTTCTAGTTATCATTGATTTCAGAATTTTTCCCTCATTTGAGAACGAAGAAGGTATGTTATGAAAATATACAAACGACGCTATCTGTATTGCTTAGTTCAAAGTTCGGGGTAGTTTTGGCGAAACTTTGAACTTTCGTGCTTTATAATTCACCTATGCAAAATATAGGGTGCGTTAGTGCAAGTAACACGATTCTAATATTGCATCGAGTATTTTGTTTGGTGTCGATTTTTTTTCATTTATAATGAAATCAAATGATCGATTAAGTAATAAATTTTTTAAAACAAATTTTTTGCAAATTTTTTTGCCAATATTTTTTGAAAAATTTTTTACATTTCAATTTTGATATGAATATTTAAATTTTAACATGTAGTTCATTTCAATATAATGATTTTAATATTAAATTAAATTTTTTGTGAATTTTGTACAAAAGTTTTTTGAAAAGTTTTCCACAATTATTTTGATTTTAATTTTTTTTTTAAATTTTTCAACATTAATAATAAATTGATTTTATATATCTATTCATATTTCAGCACAAAATTTTGAATTTTGAATTTTAAAATTATATAATTAAAATTTCAGCATTTTAATTAATTTATTTTTAATAATTTTTTGAAATTATTTTCACAAACTATGCATAATTAACGAGAGCAGAAATGAGCCCTGGGAAATCCCCCCCTTAATTTGTGCATAATACGTATTGGGAAAATTGCATACGTTATTGAATTATACTT
>QBDW01003305.1:0-10313 GCA_003261595.1 Maconellicoccus hirsutus | reverse complement strand
AATTCAAACATCGATATTACAACATCGAAAATGAAAAGTCGATATTACAATATCGAAAGTGAAACATCGATTTTCAACAACGAATCTGAAATATCGATATTTGATATACCAATATGAAAATTAAAACATCGATACTATGATATCGAAACTAAAACATCGATAATATGACATCGAAAATGAAAAGTCGATATTACAATATCGAAAGTGAAACATCGAATCTGAAATATCGATGTTCGATGTACCAATATTAAAATCGAAATATCAAAATTCAAACATCGATAATTCAAACATCGATATTACAACATCGAAAATGAAAAGTCGATATTACAATGTCGAAAGTGAAACATCGATTTTCAACATCGAATCTGAAATATCGATATTTGATATACCAATATGAAAATTAAAATATCGATATTATGATATCGAAACTAAAACATCGATAATATGACATCAAGACTAAAGTATCGATACAATTTAAAATCAAAATATCGAAATTAAAACATTGAAATTCAAACATCGATATTACAACATCGAAACTGAAACATCGATTTTCACCATCGAAATTAAAACATCAAAATTTAAACATCGATATTACAACATCGAAAATGAAATGTCGATGTTACAATATCGAAAGTGAAACATCGATTTTCAACATCGAAACTGAAATATCGATATTCGATATACGCAGCTCACTAGACACAATTTCAGACTACAAAGTCGACGTTTCACGCGAAGTCTGAGATAAGCGACGCCAAAGCTGATTCAGCACTGTTTTTCGAGATAACCGCTTACTAAGCAAGTTTCCACCAACGTCGTAAAAACCGCACAAAAACATCGTCACCATTAATCACACTGCAATTCTGCGAATCATTAAAAAAATCGATACCATCGACACCGATTTCCGCACCGTATTCGTGGAGTTTCGTAGGCGACGCATCGAGAAAGTAACAAAAGAAACGCACCTAATCGGATAATTTTGAAAAAAGCAAGAAAAAGTAGCTACCTTGACCGAAATGCATCGAGAATTTCAACGGTGGTTGCATCCATTTTATTAATCTTTTTAAAAAATCTCGCGCTATAATTGCCGTCTATATTTGGAAAATACGCGAATAACCGGTTAAAAAACATACCAACACTGGCGCCTAGTTTCATTCGCTGTAAACAATGACGCCAAAGCGACGGCGACAAATTAAATGAAAAAGAGAAAAAAACAGAAAAAATTGTCTCTCGTTTAATTAATTTTGAATTTGTTCCAAGTATGCATGAAAAATTCATTTCCGGAATATATTACAACGATTTACACGCGTTAACCAGTTTTTACAATGTCGGCTTCGGAAATTTTACCGACACGGAGTCGCGATGCTGCGCCCATCAGACGCCCTCCTCTGCTCTTTCGTCGCTCGCCTTCGAAACCGCATCTATAAACTTGAAAATAAACAAATCCTGCCGAGAAATTCTTTCGAAAAGTACGCGGTGGCATATGCCAGCAATTTTCCATTCACCTTGGTGCAAAAAGCGCGCGCCAATTGCTCCTGCTATCTTTCGCTTCCCATTTTTTATTTCCAATTCTTGGAATACTTTCGATTTTTTCCGCTTTTTTTCTTCCCACCTTTTACACGATGAATATATGCGACAGCTCAAGGGTTTCTGCGCAATTCCACGATGAGTAGCTGCGTCGCATACCGCGTCCAGAGGAAACTGGTAAATTGAATGAAAAAAATAACGACTTATGACGGATATTCGTATATTAAACGGTGAAACGTGGATGGAGTTTTTTTTAAATACGCTATGTCGATTTGAACGAACCCAGTTTTCGGAATTTAAAATTTTACCAATTATTCGCACCAATTTCTCATAATTTTTAAAATCATTTAAAACAACTTCAAAATTTCAATGTAGCTTTTTGAAATTCCATATTTTAATACCAACGAGTAACTACACTTGTAGACGCGTATCGTTCGCGAATCATTTTTGACATATTTTTTCACTCCAAATTCCGTCGTTTACAAATGATTCAAACATTTGTGAATGATTCACCCAAACGACGATCAAATTGTTCGCGAACGACTCCTCGAAACGATGTTCAAATCGTGAACGATTCATCGAAGCGATGATCTAATCGTTGGCGAATGATTTCACTTGGTTTACATAATGATTTAAGAATGGTTCTCTGCGAGAAATAGTTCAATCTTTTGAGAACGACTCGTTTAAAAAGTGTTCAAAGTAATTTTTCTTCTTTCGCGATATTTTTCCAATAAAATCAATGATTATTAATCAAATTATCTAAGAATCCTGTAAAAAATAAATAGATTTTTCACGAATAAACCAGCACACTCCAGGTAAAACTATCATACTCGCACCTCACACACTCACGCGCTATTTCGTTCACATTAAAATTACACGAATGAATCACACACCTTGAAAAACTGTACAGAACTTCTTCGCAGACAAAAACACCAACATTCGTCCACCCAAGACCGTAAACGGTTTCGTGTACAATTTACAAACAAAATATGTTTTACAGCCTCTTGTTTTGAGGTTTTATAGAAGTAATAAAAGTTCAACTATTTTATACGAGCAGACAATCTGTTTTTATTATTTAACGCCGATCAGCATCTCGCCTAGGTACCTTTCCCCTCTTTATCTAATCCTCGGATAATTGGAAGAAATTACTTAATTAGTTGAGAAATTCCGTGCAACAGCGTGGTACGTCGTTCGCGAGGCCAATAATCTCGTCAATGGTAAACGATAAAATTAAGATATAAAATAAGCCATCGTTATTACGAAATTATGTCAACTCCACCCTCTCGAGAACGCCGTACGACCGTCACGAAGGGCAATGGGCGCACACCGAGTCACCTTCGAGTACCGTCCGAGTGTTTTTACAAGCCTAAGGGAGAATTTTCATCAAAAGATCGAATTTATTACGTCAACCTTTACAAAACTTTACGTAGAATCGAGCCAACAAAAATACACCAACGGATACAAAACAAAACGCTAACTATCGCTTTTAACAAACTCCGGTGGCGGTCTTCGCATTAGATACCTTTAACAAACACCTGTGAGTCCTGTTTTCTGTGTACCTACCTTTTTTTTTTCGTTTAAATTTTCAAACCAACACAACTCCGAGTTATTTGTTCGATTATACGAAGAAAAATGTTCTCAGAGTTGTAAAAAGGATGCAACCATTGTCGAAGACATGACAGCCGCATCAGCTAAAAACGCTTCCAATAAACACATCACCCCGCCGTGTCAAAGCGGAGAAAGTACACAGGTAGATTCGTTACGTTGAATATTCTATAAAAATTACCTTCCCAGCAGGAATCCGCCGTGTACCGGCTACTTTCAGCATTTATCGAACCCTCCGAGGCGTCGCATCGAGGATAAGTGCTCTTACCACGAGTACTTGCCTCATTCGGTACACTTGCGTTTCCTTCAACAACTCTATTTCCTTTGGCCTCGTAATTAGTCGCGAAACATATAAAACACGATGAATCTTATATTCTGTTAATAAAGTTACGTTTGAAACGGGGAAAAAATGCATTATAAGGTGCCAAATTATCGAGCAAGGAAAAACAAGCAATCGTGAACTGTCAGTTAAATTCACGTATACATTGAAAAATAAATTAAACGGTCGTGCGGTTTTTTTCCTTCCTTTGAAGAAAAACACCGAGCTTAAAGTACCGCTAAAAGCGTAATTTTACCGAACGAATGATTATTAATGAAAGAAAAAAAAAAATACACTCGATGAAAACCTCGTCGCGCGTATTCAATATTTACCGCAATTCGTTTAAAATACGTTTCCTTTCGTGAGATCGATTTCTCGTCGAGAAAAAATAACCATCGATGGAAATATGGAAAAAATGTATTTTTTGCCGAAGAAAAAACCCCATGAAGGGATATTACGATTTTTCCGTCTGGCTTTTGCAAATAAAGAGGGTATTTGACGAGAGAATATAATCCTTTATGGACAGGGCGTCTGAAAAGTTTTCTCGACGAAGGAAATTTTACGCGAATAAAAATCTCTTGATGTTAAAAAGAAAAAAAAACTGATAAAATGCGAGAATATATTTTAAAAATCGCGCAATACTTTTCCACAGAAAATCACAAATTTCACATGAAGCTGGCAAATATTTTCGTAAAAATTTCCAAAATGCTCGTATCAACCTCGAAATAAAAACGTTTTTACGACTGACAATAAGAATCGTCCAATTTTTCAATTTCAGTTCACGAAAAGTTTTCCAAAGATGGTAAAATTTCTCATCGATACTTCGTCATCAAATTAAAATGCATTTGAAACCGCGAAATTTATTTAAAATAGCGTAAACAATTTTCAAAATGAATCACGAACGATTAAATCACTTCGCCGGTGAGTAGCACGCTAACGTCATCGCGCCCTCTGTAATCAGAAAAAGTGTAATTGTTTTTACACGATTTGCTCATTCTTTGAATAATTCATCCACAGAATCACACGGTCGTTCACCGACGACTCATTCGTTTCCGAGATAAATTATTCACCGGCTTCGTTGCATTAACTATTATCGAAAGTGATTTCCAATCGATTTTTTCTCGCGTTGGATGAACGATTCATTCGTAGTGTGATTCAGTTTTTTCCAAACTTGATTCGTAACGAGAAAAAAAAATTATTCGTAAGTGAACGTGGTGTTTTTCAAGGTGTTACTCGTGTTACGACAAAGATTTCGATTTTTTTCATCATTCAATTTCAAACGAATGACTTACTAATGGAATGATTCAGTTTTTCGCGAACGGTGATTCGTTTCGTTTACCGCGTTTTCCGAATAATTCTATTCTTCAAATTACAACACACTCACTGATTCGTTCTCAAGTGATTCATTCACGAGATGATCCAGTCGTTCATGAACGACTTTATTGTTCACGAAAGATTCACTCAAAAATAAACGATTCATTCATGTTAAGAAGATTTCGATTTCTTTCATCATTAAATTTCAAACAAACGACTTACTAATGGAATGATTCAGTCGTTCGCGAACGATGATTCATTTCACAAATGATTCGTTTTGTTTACCTCGTTTTTCGAACAGCTCAGTTCTTCAGATTACCACACACCCGCTGATATCGTTCGCAGGTGATTCATTCACGAGATGATCCAGTCGTTCGTGAACGACTTTATCGTTTACGAATGATTTACTCAAAAAAAAAAAGACTCCCCGATTATTGTTTTTTGGCGAATATAACTGTGCAGCATACTCAATACCTCTTCGAGTCAGTCGTTCTTGAACGATTCGTTCAAAGAATGATTCAACGTTCACAAACGACTGATTCATTCCGTTAATCACATTCTTTTTTCAGCACAAATTAACCGTTCGCGAACGATTCGTCACCGAAACACTGAAAAAACACTTCAAGTCGTTCATTTGCCTAAATCGTACATTGTATAACATTCTCACAGCGTTTCCACTCATTCAACAACTCCAATCAGAGATTCGTCGAGTGGTTATTTTCGTTCAAAAATAAACCCCCCTTCGCGTGTACGAGCCGGTCAAAACATAATAAATTCCACCTCACCGGTACTATTTTTTCTCTTTCGAGCTAACGTAATGGTACAAGATAAACGTTACGGGTTACGGTCGAAATTAATTATTAGAATCAACAATACGCCTATTTTCGTGGCGCATATTACGTTGACGTTTTTTCTTTGTACGTCTGTGGCGCACTTGACACCGGAATATCTGCTGTTATTTTTCATGCACTTGGTAATAATTTCTCTTTTCGGATGCTGCCTGACAGCGTGAACTAGATCAATGCAACTGTTAAGGGCATACCAATGGGAAAAAACAAAGCATCTGTCATCGTATTATATGCCTATAGTGAAGTAGCCTTTGTGTCTGGTCTTTGGGACTGAGCCGGCCGCACCGCCGTGCACGTTGTAATTCATTAACCACAGAAGCGGGAACGGAGCGAGAGAAAAATAACAACAACCACGAATATTTATTAAACGATTCCGTATTATAAATGTTAAACGTATTTTTTTACTTTAATACTTGTAATGATAACGCAGAATTTAATCGTTCGTTATACCCATTTATTTTATCCCACGTTCCAGCCGCGGTTACCGCGCATCGACCATCGTGTACAAATTCAACTCTATATTTCGTCGCAGCACCAACGCCCGATCAGCGAATTCCACCGCTAAGCCCTCGCCGATGACCGCGTCTTCAACGTCATAGGGGCTCTACGACACGAAATACCAATTCGACGGTAATACGAGCAGACAATGCGACAAAAGCCCAGTAGGACAACGTTCGTATGTTTTGGCGATAAATCAGTATAAATACATTATGCTTTTTATTATCGCAATAATTCACTCCGACGTGTCAAAAGTTATCTCGGGTGATTTACGTATACATCTCATCGACGCGTAGCTCCTTCGACGTCACACCGTGTGCGTTCGATTCTGCCAAATTTCCAACAATTCGGCGCCCTCGTCGGCCAGCGAGCAATCAGCTCCGAAGTCCGAATGCACGAACCAATATACCGGCGTATTTCACCAATAAAATATCATTAATGCGCCAACCATTTTATACGTAATTCCCTAAAGGCTCGAGCCGCGTTCGAACGTGTACCGAGAGATTGAAAATTGATTGCGTGCTCGGTTTGCGTGCGCGGTGTTTTTTTTTTACTCCGTTCTTCTCGGAGTCTTTTCAAAAGTAGCCGATGAAAGCAGCCTGGTCATCATAAACAACTGGTTCACACCCCGCTGCTTGTAATAATAGTCATTATGTTGAAATTGAACTGATCGCCGATTAAGATATAAAGTAGTCGATTTCATTACCGCGTCCTGCTCCATCTCACTCGACGCTCCGCGGCTCATTCGCCTCGCCCTCGCGTCCCATTTCCGCCAATTTCTTCGCGCGCAAATCCGCCGCCAAATTTCGATGATGGATTACTTTTCAACGCCGAACAATACACACGACCACCGCCACAAGACGAACCGGATCGGCAGCGATGTGTGTACGCGTAGATTACATAACCGGCGAGCATCTCCCAACACATGGACAGCACGCCGGCCGCGGCCGACTCCCGCGGCACCGACCAATAAAACGGCCAGTTTTCGTTTCCACTTCGATTCAACCTAAACCAATCGCATCGCCGTTTTTCTGCTACCTTTTCGCAAAACTAATTACCACCGCTAAACCAGTTTCGCCGCTCCTCGGCGCTTTCTTCGCCTTCGAGTACTCATATGTAGTACACGCATACGCACGTAGTATTTATAGCGTATAGGCGCCAATCTACCGTAGCTCTTTCTCGCTCGCGAGCACGTCTCGTCCGGCATTTTTTTTTTTCATACACGTTAATTACTCCAGTTGTAATCTTCGCTATATGAAGATGTTCGTTTTACGTCGTTAAATACATATTTTCGTATTACAACGTGGTAAGTGTATCGTGTGGCCTGCCATGTAGCCTACGAGACCTACCAGACGGTATCTGCTCGACCGTATCGTATTATTATCGATTAGTTGATTTCTTCCCCCTTTCTGTTGCAATTATCGCCGTGCAACTCGCATACAAATAGCTCCGTCTTCCAGCCATTATTCGCATTTTATTCGAGGTAATTCAATCAATCTATCAAAGAATTCTTCATTTTAGGGCGCCCAACAGCTTAGACCTTTAACGCCCGCTGCAACACGTTACAACGAACACATCACCCCAACGAGTCAGTGGCGTAGTTGGGATTATTTCTGGATGATGCTAAAACTGTGATATGACATGAGAATCCTACAAATCACGACAAACAATCTATCAAAGCCGTAGAAAATTCAAAAATGAAGAAAAAATTGGCCAACGTCGCAATCTTTGAGAAAAATCTTCACGAAGATTACCTCTCTGTCGCATTAAAATACTCCATCTATATTTTTAAACCTTTCTTGGAGGATATTTCGCCTCCTCTCCAAATGAGGTTTTTCGCAAAATTTCGAAAACTTCAAGAAATACGAAAGAAAAGTTTAAATTCAAAAATACGCCTTCACGATTTCGACCTTTTGGCTGAGATCTAAATCAGGAGTTTATGGCAGTTGGGGTAAATTACAGTTATGACAGCAAAATTGTTGCAAATGTCGTTTTATGATATCATTTTGATAAGTTGCAATAATTACTGTAGGTTCGCATTACTTGCGGTAATCAAGGTAATTCATCAGTATTTTACCGTAATTTACAGTAATTTACCAGTAATTCAAGGTAATTTATAGGTAAAGTATGGTAATTTACCAATATTTGTGGTAATTTACCGACATTTTGTGGTAATTTACCGGTAATTTTCTGGTAATGTATGATAATTTACTGGTAACTTATGGTAATTTACTGGTAATCTATGGTAATTTACCGTCATTTCGTGTATTTTACCAGCAATTTACGGTAATTTACTGTTGATTTACAGTTAGTAACCAATGACGAATTACATACCATAAATTTGCGGTTTTTCAGTAACTTACCATTAACTTCTCGTATTTACGATAATTAACGGTAGTTTACTATATTCAAAATTTAATGTAATTCGGTTTGCTCGTTGTGGCATGATGAGGTCACAAAGAAAACGGCTGTCATTTTATATATGTAAATAGATTATGACGAAATTTGAAAGCATACAAAAAAATTGTTGATACAAGAAACGTTTTTTCTTGAATTTCCAACGACTTTTACTTTCAAAATTTTTTCTCTCAAATCACCCAAGCCTTAACGTCCCAACTGAGTTATTTTTTGACGATGCTGGCAATTATTGCGAAATCTCAGGATGCACCGAAGAATAATAACTTACAACAAAAAATATCTCTCGTTCAATTCGCAACAATTTTTGTTGCAATAATCTTTCCCTCAAGTCGCCCCAAGCATGATAAAAATGCGCGTACAAAATTTGAATATCATTGTTTGGAAAAAAATGTATAAAAATAGACACCCCTTGGGAAATAGTGTCATCAGCATCGACTTAAAGGTTTTTTTATCATAGCAAATTAGCTGAAAATGCATTTCAGGAGAAATTTTGTCCTTTTCTCATTCTAACGGCCTTTTTCGAGGTATCTTAGTCATTACAAAATGAAACTGAAACATCAACGCTCAATTTTTCGAAAATTGTATTCACATCCGCCCTTCTTCGTGTTACCCAAACAATATCCTGCAAGAAATTCCCGCCTCAAAAATTAGATTTTTTTGTATACGGCCAAATGTGTAAATTATCGACATTTCCCATCTCATTCCACATCTCTTGGTCGCATCCCGAATTCATCAATACGCCAATTAATCTTCAAACTTTTATCGACATCTCACCCGACAAATTCCCGCTTAAGGTACAAAAATCAACACAAACCGCGATATTTCTTCGATACACGACGTGTTGATGCGATCCTTTTTCGTATCCCTCACAAAAATCAAACACATCGAAAACGACATCAATCAATCGACGCATCGGTGCCTTGCCGACATCGATTCCATCTATCACCAATTATATCAACCAATAAGCACGAAAATCGAGCGAAAAAGAATCACCTAGAATTACCTCTCGGCATGACATCGTCTCGCCTGTTCGTAATTTCTACTAATCAAATATCCCTTCAAATGGCCAGCAGGCTCTGTCGTAACTCATTAATTAAGCTCGTCGGCGTGCGCGCGCACACATTCTCGATACCCAAACCAGATACATAATCGCGCCGGCGCGCTACGCGAACCCTTTAATAGACCCATCTCGAGCGCCGATCGTTAAACGTACCCGATCGATCAGACTTTCTGACAATTTAACAGCTTGAAATTTCAATTACACGCGGATAATGTGAATAAAAACGTCGCTTTAAAGGCCCCGGGATTACAGTCATCAAACGCGCCATATACAAATAAAAACGCACATATTACCGGTAATAATAGGATTTAGTTCTTAGTGTCAAACGTATTGAATAATCTTTTCATAAAAACCGCGCCCGTGTATTTACACCGATAAACAAATCTTTCACGGAAAATACAATGGCGCGTTTGGTCTCAGGCAGGAGGGTTTCTCGTCCGAGTACACAATACGATTGTGAAACCGATTCAAAGGTGCTTCATTATACCTGGCGCAGGTCTTCGACGCGCGCACAAATCGCCAAGCCGCGCTCGTCCGGCTTCCATGTAATTAAATCGCGAAACCACGTCTGCCGATTCTTCCAAATCCAAAAAAATGAACTAAGTACACAAAAGCAAAGCGGTGAACCCTTTTGAGGAACCTGTTCGAGGATTGCGCTAATGCCGGCGCAGATTAGTGGTACCCCGGCCAAAGTGCTCCCCTGCTCATCGCGTCCGCTCGGGTTCTA
>QBDW01003302.1:0-12413 GCA_003261595.1 Maconellicoccus hirsutus | reverse complement strand
AGGTTAGGTTAGGTTAGCAAAAAAAATGAAAAAAGAGTAACCCATCATTTACAATTTCAATCAATTTAATTTTATACAATCGGAAAATGACCACTTTCCTTCTCATTTTTACCATGGAAAAGGGTATTTTAATGTTTACGCCAGTAATGACTAAAACACGTTATAAAATCAGCATATTAATTCATACTCGTACATAATACTAGGGGGCTGCACCCCCAAACCCACCTCGCGTAAACTTTTATGAAAAACACTAAACAGAAAACAATAATTTGGCAAGCTCAAAATTGTACTGCAGCTAGTCATCAGCAGGAAATAACCGTTTTAAAACTAACGTGTTCGTTACGTGGCTTCTGCATACGGCAACATGCTGCAACATTGCAAAACGCGGCAGATTTTTTCAAAACATAACTCGCGTTTCCATTTTCCAAGGGCGTTTATAGGGGGATTTTTTTGAAATTTTGTAGGCGAGTTTCTGTTGTAAAAATACAACTTCGTTTTTTGAAATTTAAAATCGGATGAAAAGAATCGGAGTTAGCATAATTTTGATTTTTATTAAATACTCCCCCCCCCTCCCTATGAGGGCAAAATTCTTCAAAGTTGGCATAGGTAATTAGGGTACCATACCTCAAAAACTGTTGTGGGTAATTTTGATTTTTTTCAAAAACTTGTGGGAGGGAGTGCTAAAATGTCGAAAATTTGGTTTTTGAAGCATAACTCCCCTTCTATGGGACCAAAAAGGTTCGAATTTTGGATTTGGAGGTTAAATACTATTTGAAAAAAAGTACTATTTCAAAATTTTTATATCTCAATTTTGGCACCTCCTCCCAAATTTGGGGCTTTTAAAATCAAAATTTGCCCTTTGCTATATTTTTCGCATCAAGTTTAGATCAAGAGCTTTCATTTAAAAAGAAAATTAGCTCCCTAACTATAATAGGGGCTGAATGAGAACGTCATGAACTTTTTTGCTTGTAGCTGTATATATATGATGATGATGGTGATGATTATTAATTATTATTATTATTATATTATTAAATTTTCTCATCTTGATCAACTATTTTGTCAATTTTCTTAATTTATTCATTCATTTTCCTCTCAAATAAAATTAAAATAGAATACGTAACAGAATTGTAAAGTAACATGATCAACTCGTGCAATTTGAGGGTCATTCAGCTTCATCTCGTTCTAGTCCAGTCAATTTAGCCCGAAAATGTCCTCGAGCTTGCATAACGAGATGATAAGCTGAAATTTGGTATATACCTAGTATTCGATACTCTTTACAACATACTTCACTCTGGAATAAAATTCATGTTTGCCAGTTCCCTTTTTTGTGGATTTAGGCCCCCTAAAATCGTTTTTTCGCTTATATCTTCGCAGAAACTAGTTCTATCAAAAAAATATTTTAGTTCAAAATTGAAACCCACTAAATTCTCTACAAAATGCATATATTAAGAGTTGATGTAACTGGCTTAGATTCCGAGCTACGTGCGATTGAAAAAAGAGTATTTTTCGTGAATAGATGACTTTTTAGCCTAATTGTGTAGGATACAGTTTTTCGGCTCTAGTGTAGCAAAAAATGATAGTATGAAAAAAAATAGCTTAGTTCGAGGTTGATGCCCACTAAATCCTCTACAAATACTATATCTACAAAATTAGGCTAAAAAATAATCAAAATCCTTCTTTGCGACGTCACAGTTCGGAAACTAAGGAAGCAATCTAACTTCTTTATAATGGAATTTGTAGAAAATTTGGTCATCTTTCATTTTAGTTATAATACATTTTCACGAAAAACCATTTTTTCCCATGGTTACAGGTAAAAAACCAGATTTATGCGATTTTATCGAAAATTCACGAAAAATACTGCTTTTTCAATCGCACGTAGCTCGGAATCTAAGCCAGTTACATCAACTCTTAATATATGCATTTTGTAGAGAATTTAGTGGGTTTCAATTTTGAACTAAACTATTTTTTTGATAGAACCAGTTTTCACTAAGATATAAGCGAAAAAACGATTTTAGGGGGCTTAGATCCACAGAAAAGGGAACTTGCAAACGTGACATTTGTTCCAGAGTGAAATATGCTGTAAAAGATATCAAATACTAGGTATATACCAAGTTTCAGCTTATCATCTCGTTTTGCAAGCTCAAATGCTAGATTGACTGGACTATTCCTCAAACTTTGTACTTATTAACCACATATTTCTCACTTTTATCACATAATCTACGAATATTTTTTTTTTTTTAATTTTTGCCATATACAGCAACAGAGGCTTGAGGCGGTTTTTGAAGGGATTTTTTAGAAGAGATGTTTTAAGCCTGTTGCCAAAATGGAAGATAGAAGGTTTTGAACACAAGTGGTTTTCATTTTAGTAAAGACTGAATGAAAATATTGATGGTATTAAGACTTCAACTAACGAGGGAACTGTGTTAATTTCCTATTTTGATAAAACTTAGACCAGGGAGCAAAGGAAGTAAAACTCTTGTTACACAATTCAAGACACTACGAAGCAAAAATCAATCGATAGACATCCCTAATACTCGAATTATCACCACGGATGCGAACTTCTAATAAAGCATCCAGATTAACTACTCAAGCCACACAGAGACTTACTCCATCTGGCAAAATTCAACGGTAAACTTTTAAAACTCGGTCTATACAGCGTGCTATTTGGTAAAGCCCATGAGAATCCTAATCCTGCGTAGTTGTTATAACTATTAAAACTTCCATTTCCGATCGTGTTTCTCGCTTCGCAATCGGATGAAAAACCCGTTGAAATGTTTCAATATCACGATGCATAATCCAAATATAAGTATACCTTACCTGCGACACTTTTATTAGACCCGAACGCCGGATTATTATCGAAATTGGCGAACGACGATTCCGAGCATGATGACGAATCGAGCCCCGACGAGCTAAACGGATCGACGGACGAGCTTGAGGACGACATCGGCGAATCGAAACTAGTCGTGAATAACTGACTACCATTGATGGACGATACGGAATTAGCTTTAGATGAAAATTGAGAACGTGTCGCGTTCTGAAAACAAAAAAAGCATTAATGTAATTGCTCGCCGAATAATTAATAACTCGATGGAAACATGAAGTCGTCTTGTCAATACAAGCATCGATCGATACCAATTAACAGCCGTCAAATTGAAATAAAACCCAGTTGCTTTTTTCTCGCCGACTCGCGACTGCTGTTATTTTTTCGACGTTCGAATTAGGATACTAGGTCGCGATAATTTTTTATTCGTTGTGGCATCGATCTCGACGCATTCGGCGATAAAATACATCACGTTGGAGCCATTTTTAACGTAGTCGTTTTCGCTAAACGGCGACGTATATTCAGCAGATTTGTTCGAGCAACCGAGAAACACAGTCAGCGATTCTTCCGCCAATAGATGCTCGATTATTTACGATTCGCGTACTTCGTACACGAGATTTATATCGAATGTACTCTATTTCATTAAACCCTCCTATTTCTCCTTCCTCTTTTTAACCATCAAAAACACGTCATTTCGTCGGAAAAAATCAATTAAAAAAATATCCCATTAAAAAATCTTTAATCACCGAATGACTTGTAAAGTAATGAAAACAATTAAGACATTTTTTTCGATTTTTCAATTTTTTCTCCTTTCAAAACCACGCTAACGATCAATTTAATACATCCTTACGTCGCGGAAAAAATTAATGAATTATTTTGCGAAAAAATACTCGAATGGCGGAATTGATCGCATTGTGTTGGCATTCGCGTAATTCGTTTCAATTAAATTTTATTCCAGCTTTATTCGCGGAATTAACGCGACGTCGCGCGTCGTTTCGTTTTAAACGCAAATTATTCATTGTTTCTGCAAATTTTTACATCGAGTTAATTATTTGCGTGGGAAAAAAAAAATACAAAAATCCTAATTCATTGATTTTCTACACGACCAACTCAACGAAAACGATTTGAATATAAATTTATTACCATCGCTATAATAGTTTTTTTTACTGAAAAAAATCTTTCTATATTTATAAAAATTGGTGACATTGTGAAATACAAAATTTTAGCGATTCGACAAAGCACAAAAAAATGCACAAAAAATCAATTCCACAGAAAAAAACTCCTACTTACCATTGCAAGACCCGAATAATCGGCAAAAACAATATCGCACTTCATCGTTAATTTTCTATTTACTAAATTAAACCCAAAGTTTTAAAACACTTTCACTAGCAAATACGTTAAAACGCGAATAATTAATTCGTCGTATGCGTCATTTGTATATATACTAGTTTGATAAGCAAACAATAGATAAGACAGAAACCCCAAAGTGTAATCATCCGGTTGTATCGAGTACTTACGCCTTTCCACTCCCACTACTCTCGTAGAGTTTTATCAATGGAAAAATTTTTATGAATGAGTAATAGAGGAAGTGAACCATGTTATCGTGGCAATGTGGCATATTTATAGAATTCTTATCACTTTCTTCTATCGCTAGAATCGTTATCAGGCATGATGCACATTTTAAAGACGTGTTCGGATATTACTTCGAGTCGTGATACTCGTAAAATGATAACTGAAATGATATTGAGTGGTATTTCCTGCGACAGGAAATGCTGATTTTCCATATATTTGATAAAATAAAGATTTATACGGTAGATCGTTTATAGAATCGTATTCCGGTTGTAATTTCCTTCATTTTGAGTACCCACATGACTATGTTTGAAGATAGTCTAGCGAAACCCCCTCCCTGCCCCCCTTCATTAGCATATTCCGAACCTACTAACTTAAAATTAAGATTATATTCTACATGATTATTAGCTAAGTACGTTGTTTCCTTCATTTTGATTTTCTAGTAACTTGATACATATAATTGAACCCTATCTTGCCATTATTCCCCTCCCCCCTCCGTTCCCCCATCACATAAATCATCTGAGTTGAAGCTCCAAATCGAGTTAATTCAGGGGACCTGTATTGCTCGCGTAATTGCACTTATTTTGAGTAATTATCTGCATATGTATGGCATATGATTATGTCTGAAGACCATTCAGTCATTACAACACCCCCCCTCCCTTTAAGCAGATTTCGAACCCGCTGGCTTACAAATACATAGCACGGATTGTGTTACTTAATCACGTGGTACCACAATTTTCCTCATATCAATTACTCTGAAGCATATGTACTTTAATTATGTGATGATTTTACTCTCCCCCCTTCCCCTCCTCTCTTTATTCTCATAAATCAAACAACTTCGAGCCAAAAATGAAGGAAATTAAGTGGCATTATATTGTACGCGTGATTCCCTTTATTTTGAGTACCCACATGCCTATGTTCAAAATATGTCTCGATATTACCCCCTCCCCCTCCACTTTCCATGACGGTTTTTCTAAATACGGTATTAGTAAGTCACTGCTTAAGGCTAGAAATAGCGTTAATTTCAAAGTTCCATACAATATGTATAGTATATCCTAACTATGGAGAAAATTTGAAAACTGTTTTGTCTGTTATCTCCCTCCCTCCCCTCCCACCGACGTTACCGAATTACCGGTTCTTCTCTCGCACAAAGAGCATTTTTTGGGAGTTGATTTCTATCGCGTTATATAACGATCAAAATATGCTCAATTTTGAGTACCCCCATGGCCATATTTAGAAAATGTTTTCCCCCCTCTCTTCTATCGGTAAAACACAAACTTCGATATTTCGAGAACGAAAACTCGTATCGATGATGTGCCGTTGGCGACATCGTTTTTTCGGCTTACAAATCTCACCTCTTGGATCATCTCGATGGAAATCGATCTTGCTACGATAGGATCACTTCCCCCTTTCCCTTCTTCAAAATCACCGGAGAAATTTTCAGCTAAAAAAATTCCGCAAAAGTCGACTAAACCCGAGGAATAAATTATTTATAAATCCCGCCGGATGTCGTTTCGCCGACACAGTGATAACAACAGCGTGCCAGATAGCTACGACATCAAATTCCCACACGAGACTTCCAACGCAGCTGATTTGCGGCAGCTTCGAGGCGCGCGGAAATTTTCGCTTCGTAGGGAATTTCTGAACGCGATAAGGCGCTTCGGGGAAATCACCGCGGCGAATCGTTACGAAATACTGATTTCGGGAAACCCCCAAGTAGCTGTCAAAATTCAAACTTACTTGCGTTTTGGTCGAAGACTCTGATAAATTTTGACTGGACGGAGAATTATGCGATGATGAAGACGTAGACGATATGGACGACGGTGTTCTCGAACCGTTTGCGAAATTTAATACGCAGTGCGTCGAAGATATAACAGGATCTGCGTAATACCTGCGACGACCAAAAAAATAATAACCATTGCAAAAGAAAATAAGTGAAATTTTTCGAATACCTTTTCTTCTCGTATTTCGCTATCATAAAATCTTTTATTTGTTGTTCGTCTTTTACTGGTATTTCGGCATCGTACAATCCGAGCCACAAGTTTTTACAATACTGAAACAACAACACAAACGATAATTAATTTTTAATACATAGGTAATTAACGTGTTTTTTTTTTTTACAACGCTTTCTCTATATATACACTTATGCGGTACACACGAACCGTACGAAAGCCACATGACGTCATCGCCCACGTTCGAATTATCGACGTTGCTTTTTAGTTTTTTCGCCCACAAAATACTTTTTTTATTCGATATTCGAAAATATTTTCATAAAACGATGCAAAACGTAGAGATCGCGAATTTCATCGAGTTTTTATTTTTTACAAACGAGAAACAGGACGTTCGAAAAATTCTCGTCACGAAATATTTCCTCTTGTGGCTCTTGTACATTGTACATGCACCATGAACCCGCGACGCGACGTAATCGTTACTTCAAACGAAAAGCTTCCTGTTCCTCTTCCTTTCCATTGAATTTCATTCGTGATAAGATGAAAATACACGATCATTAATCACCGGCGACATTTCAACCGATAACGAAACCATCGAAAGACGAAATCGATCGACAGAAAAATTCGAACTTGGAACAAGCATAGAATACTTTGCATTCATTTTTCCTTTTTTTCGTTCAATTTTTCAATCGCTTCGAGCCAAGTTACACCTTTTTTCTCGAAGTAACAACACGTGAAAAGTAGAAAAGACTTGGAAGGGTTATTTTGATAGTATCGTTTGAAAAAAAAAACATCATATCCATCATTTATTACGTCACCCGTCCCCCCACCATCTACATCGAAATTTCAAAAATTACGACGTTATTTGAAAAAGGCATTTTTTCCCTTCGGGGTCTAGTCTTTTTTACGATTAAAAACGAAAAGAAATTTTTGATACCTTCGGAAACTCACATTTCGACGTGTTGCAATCTCCGAAAATGATGAATTTTGTTTTTCCGATCCAACATCCCCCCTACCTCTCTTCCCTTTTCACGTTAAATTCACGTATTCGTTAAATTCACACCTCACGACCACGAAATTCGACATTCTCACATTTCACACATAACGAACCGCAAATTAGAAGCGAATTTCGTGTAATTTAGGCTCATCGTCCCCTCTTCTCCCCTCTCCATCTACAAATACACCAATTCACAAGTTGTCAATTTTTTTTTAAATTAAATTACACGAGTACGACTTCGAACAAGGCTGCTTTTCGGAACATGCCTTCGTGTAAAGTGAACTTTTCCCTTTGGCCCTCTTTTGGGTTGGAAAAATTTTATCGCTTAAACGAGAAATTTTAAAGTTATTTTGAAAAAATTTCACACCATTGTGGTCGTTATAATTTGAATGGAGACAATAAAAATTGGATTTCAAGAAATAAATTTTAAAAACTCCCTAAAAAATTTATACGAAAAAAAATTGTTGAATAAAAGAAAAGTAAGCTTCGTGAAAAATGCTTAATTTGTTTGCTTTTTGTCAAATAAATCAAGCTTTGATCATTTTATTTGATCTCACCATCCTCCCCTCTTCGCCCCTCTCTCCCACTTTCTATTTAAACAGCATAAAAAATATCTCAAGCGAAAGGATTCAAAATAATGATTTGTGTTTCAAATAAATCACATTTCAGTTGGATATTCATTCGTCATTATTTTCACAAAATCCCCCCTCCCTTCTCTTTAACCCCTCCCAACATTTTACGACCACCTCAAATAAAAATTCCAGATGAAAAAAATTCAAAATATAATATTTCATCAAATAAGTAAAATTTTGGTAATTGTTCGCACATATTTGTATTGTGTACTCTCCTTCCGCTTTTCCTCTCTCTCTCCCCCCTTCTCCTCACCCTATAACTAAAATCGTTTTTAATATGAGAAATTACGGGAAAATAAATAAAAAAATGAAAAAATTAATTTCTCATTAAATAGATGAAATTTTTTGATCAATTTTTCGATTAGTTACTAATTGGTAACAGATTTATCCCCTCCCTCCCCTCCTCCTTCATACTGTCTCCTAATCTACTTTTATAAATAAAATTCCTGTTGTGAAAAAGTTCCGTCCCGCAACCCCGTCGCTTTGAAAAAAATTATCAATTAAAATATAGAGCTTTTTTTCAGAATATGAAAGGGATAGAGGAGGGGGGAGGGGGCTGAAATTTTGACATGTTATGAAACATGAACTATATTTACTATGAACGGTTTACACACAAAAATCGTCACTTTCTGACTTGTTTTTTTTTTTAAATTTAGATACGAATACATGAAAAAAGTGGAAATTTTAAAACTTTAGGTAAATGACATGAAAATTTTCATCTTGGTGAAAAATTACAAAAACCTGCATAAATCAAATTTTTTGACTCGAAAAAAATTCTAAAATTATCTAGAAATTAATTATAACTAAAATTTCTAAATAATATAAAGTCCATAAAACAATTAATTTCGAAAAAAAAATTATGTACAAAAATAATGCAAAAAGACCCCCCCCTTCCACCCCTAAAAAAACTCTTTAAAATTTGTATCTCTGAAACTTCTTCAAAATAGTCGATATTTTCCAAGGGTGACCGGAGGAAGGGGGATGCCATGAGCCTCAGCGTGGCAGTTCCTCTGCGATAACTTAATTAATTGAGACAATACTAAAAAAACGTTTAAACAAAAGCTGTAGAGCATAAGAAAATGCAACTTTTTGTTGTTTTTTCTATAAATCGTCGAAATTAGACGGTAGCGCCGCAGGTGAAAATACTCTACGTTATTTTCAATTTCACCGCGAGTATTTCATCTCGTTGACGAGACATCGAATGGCTCATTTGGATGCAAAAAATTCACTCTTATACATTTCCACCTCGCGTCGTGATCTCCGCCTCCTCCTTCGCTTGAAAATTTTCAACATCTAGTAAAATTTCATACACACGGAGTGAAAAAAAACTCGATGTCGGGAAAATTCCCAAGGATTTCGATTCAACCTTGAACTTGACATTGCTTTTCACGCAGCGTGTTGTACATGTTTTCGGTTGAAATAAAAAATACAACGTTCGCGACTGAAATTACCCCGAGGCGAATAGTTGCACGGTCATCGATGGCATTCTACGCCAAATCAATAACGCGCATCGTCTTACCTCGTTTCCTCTGGACTTCATGACGTCGATTTCTTCCGGAGTGAATGTCGCCATGGTAATCGATTTCACTCGATGTGGAGGAGTCAATCCTCTTCTGTAAAAAAAAAAACATACATACGTCATTTATCTATACACTCGACTAGTTTTATATTATATCGAGTTGTTGACATTCTCTGTGTAGTATTCGAAGAACCAAGATAAACCTAAAAAAAAAACACCCACGTAATTCCACGAAATCGTGTCAATAAGAAAAACTTCTAAGTCGTTAAATAAACACCGATTTTATATATTTTTCAAATTATTTCTATATTTTTTGGCTGAATGCGATTGAAAAATACCTAGCATTGTTAATGTTTTTCCTCCGATAAGCGAAAAAATACGAGATAAGAGGATTTTCATTTGTTTGTCATATTCCTCGAGTTTACTTCTGTTTGGCTTTCATTTTGTTTCCCTTTTTGTGGCTTATTTGCTTACGCGTCATTTTTCCGTCTTCTTTGTCATTTGGAGATAACATCGAAAAGATACACGTGGTAGTCAATAAAAATCGTCGTGAAATTCCACCATTGCCCCCCCCCCCGCGATAAACCTCCACGAGATAAAATACCTCGAAAATAAGCTCCACATCGACAATCCGTCACAATTCGTGTTTTCGAAGTAAATACCTCGTGACACGTACGAATAAAGGCGTAAGTACGCTATAGTCTATTGGTAGATATTGCTGGAGAACGAACCACAGCAGCGAGGGGGGGAGGGGTCGAGTGAAAATAGGAAATACACCATATAAACGTTCATTGGGATACTCAACAGAAGCTCGTAAATATCGTATATTTGACACTTCCATACGATGTTTTTTCCAACATATTTCACATCTCATGCAACCCCCTTCCCGCCGCCCTCCACGCGGTGAAATTTCCACCAAAGTAATTTCCAAAATCAACCGGCTAGAATTTGCATTCTATTCTCGTGTAATTTACGCCTTTCGAATCGAAAAATGGAAAATACGTGAATACGAATTGATTTACAATTTTACACGTACGAATCGAACTCCTCGTGGAATTATATTCGAGTAATGAATTATATGGTTTCGTATTTGTGTAAACGTATTCGTCGTAGCTCTCTCGATACGATAAAATCGATAAAAAGTCGAGTAATTTAATATTTCCATCTGAAGGGAGGGGGCCGCGTAAGGAGCACGCGAATGCATCAAATGAACCAGATTAGCTCAGATTTTCTACTTTAATCGACTTATTTTCTCGTATCGAGTTTCTCCCGCGGTTCGATAATTTTTTCACCGTGATGCGTAATTTATACGTAGTTTCAACCATTGGGATGGTTTTTTCGGTGAAAGTTGAGGTGATCGTGTTTCTCTGTGGATTTTTTTTACAAATTTTTAATCGATTTTGGTTTGAAAATTTTTCAAATTTTTTTCACAAGAAAAAACACATTTATGGGTTTTTTGTAATTTTATTATTTATTTTCGAAAATTGACGAAATTTGCGAAATTTAATTTAAAACTGAGAAAAAATTATTATAAAAGTCGATTAGATTTTTTTACATTGATTTCTTTCGAAATAAAATTTCATATTGGATAAATTTTTGAAATTGTTCTTCAAAAAGAATTTCAATTAATGGAAAAAATTGTAGAAATTTTACGAATTTTTTAACCTGATTAATTTCATGAAAAAAGTAAACTTTGTAATTTAAAAAAATTAATAAATTTAAAAAAAAAATTTAAAACGAAGGAAAACTGATTTCACAACAAAATCGTCGGTAAACTTCAAATAATTTCCATGATTTCCAAAAAATTATCTTAAAATAAATTTCAAAAAAAAAGTTGTCTACGCCTTTGAAGACACTCACTTGAAATTTAGCATCTTGAAAGCATCGACTATTTCTCGATTATAGATTCTTTGATTTTCACGAAATAATATCGACATTAAAATAAAATTGAATTTTAATCGTGATCAATCGAGTAATAAATACGATTAAAAAAAAAAACTAAATTGTTTTATCGAGTTATGCGAGTTTTCCGAAATCGATTATTTTATGATGAATCGATTTTACAATAAATTCGATATTTTACGTAAATTTACCATTTTGATTATTGGAAAAATCCTGCTACGAAAAACCTACGTTTATTTCTCAAAATCGATTAATTTTGAATGAATCGATTTCAAACATCGATATACTGATAATTCGATGTAAGTCGATTTTGCGACTGATTCGATAGTTGACATGAATCTCAAGTTTTTTTAATTCGTTCCAAAAAAATGCAGCGTATTTCTTGAAATCGATTTTAAACAAAATCGACATTTTGACACCGAAATATTGAGATCGATATTTTAATATCGAAATATTAAGATCGATATGTTGACATCAAAACAATAAGTCGAAATCGAATTTTGAAATCGATTTAAATCAATTCGATGTTTTATGCTAATCGATAATTTCGATAATTTTTAAAATCTTTCCTGAAAAAAAGACAGAACTTTTTATTCCGCATTTTGACATCGAAATATCAAGATTAATATTTTAATATCGAAATATTAAAATCGATATTTTGATATCAACATATGAGACATTATCTAGCAAAAGGGACAACTTGGACAGAAAAGTGAAACTGAGATAATCGCAAAAATAGACGTTCGGGTCAAAATTACCGTTTTTCAGGTTTTGACGGATTCAGATAGGAAATTTAACGCTCTTTCGAATGGTATAATTGGTTACTTCGATAGGAGTACACAAACGGTAGAAAAACGTGAATTTCAGTAGCGCGCTCGCGGTGAAAATATAATGTGGACTTTGTTCATACCTTCTTACAAGGGAACTACTTGAGGTGTCCGGCTCGGATTTGAACGGGAGTTGGATTTTTGAAAAGAGCATGTCAAAAAACCCCCAAAACCAAAATTTTAGGTGCCCAAGTTAA
>QBDW01003298.1:0-11325 GCA_003261595.1 Maconellicoccus hirsutus | reverse complement strand
TCTGGATTTTATGATTTTTTTCTTCAACCCTTTCTTTTTTCAGGTTCTTGTTTAATCATGTTTTTCACTCCCTTTATTTTTCCTTATTTTTATTCCTTTCATTTTTGTTTTCCTTTTTGCTTGTTTTCTTTCATTTTTCATTTTTTGAACCGGTTTTCGGTATTTTACGATTTTCTCTTCAAACTTTTCTTGTTTCAGTTTCTTGTCTAATGACGTGTTTCACTTCTTTGTTCTTTCTTATTTTTATTTCTTTCATTTTTGCTTTCCTTTGGTTTTTCTTTTGTTTGTTTTCTTCCATTTTTAATTTTTGAACTAGTTTTCTGGATTTTATGATTTTTTTCTTCAACCCTTTCTTTTTTCAGGTTCTTGTTTAATCATGTTTTTCACTCCCTTTATTTTTCCTTATTTTTATTCCTTTCATTTTTGTTTTCCTTTTTGCTTGTTTTCTTTCATTTTTCATTTTTTGAACCGGTTTTCGGTATTTTACGATTTTCTCTTCAAACCTTTCTTGTTTCAGTTTCTTGTTTAATGACGTGTTTCACTTCTTTGTTCTTTCTTATTTTTATTTCTTTCATTTTTGCTTTCCTTTGATTTTTCTTTTGTTTGTTTTCTTCCATTTTTTAATTTTTGAACTAGTTTTCTGGATTTTATGATTTTTTTCTTCAACCCTTTCTTTTTTCAGGTTCTTGTTTAATCATGTTTTTCACTCTCTTTATTTTTCCTTATTTTTATTCCTTTTATTTTTGCTTTCCGTTGGTTTTCCTTTTGCTCTTTTTTTTCATTTTTCAGTTTTCATGCTGGTTTTCGGTATTTCATGATTTTTTCCTTCAAACCTTTTTTTTTTAGGTTCATTTTTGAATGACATTACATCATTTTCTCCGGTACTTTTCTTGTATTTGACCACCCGTTGATCTCTTTGATTAATGTTTGTACGTAGAAGTAATGAAGGAGGGAGGAGCGGGTGGCGTGAATCATTTACCTACTTCCTTATGCCTTGATACTCCGCGTTATCGTTTTCTTCGTGTATAATTACTTCGTAGACGCAATTCTACCATAAATTTGAATTATTTAGTCATGTCGCTTATCGTTTCTCCGAATTTATATTCGAATGTGAGCCCACAAAGGGTGGTGGGGGTATGTATTAGGCATATAGGCATCGAAACATTGTGTGGAATTGGAAAAACCTCATCGAGTAATTTTTAAAAACATTCACCGTTTTCTTGCGGCGTGGCAGCGCTGTCGATGTCGCTAATAAAATGATTTTATTGCATAGTCGAAATTTTCCACCCTTTTGCTCCTCATCGACTCACTTACACGTGAAAAATATTATGACTCAGCGGGTTTAATTTAACGCGAATGAAAAATATTGGTTTCGATTAAAGCCCGAACGAGCTCATTGAGGAAACCACTGTTGACGCTGTACTAAGAATAATTATGAATCATAATTTTATCACTATATGGGTTTTTAATTACCGTGTATCCTCTCGATGTAATTTCCCTTAATCGCATCCCTTTCTTTTTTAACTTTCTATTGTAGGTCGCGTGATCGTAGATGACGCGCGGGGCACCATTTTAATCATCGAATTTCTCACCGTTATTCCAGACTAGTTGATGAGGGGGGGACACGATGACTGTGAACTCGTCTCATCGATATCCTATCTCGACGTTTTACATGAATCATAGGTTATTAATAAAATCACATAGGATTTTTTTTCATAATCGATTCCGCGACGTGTTCGAGTACTCGGATCGTATAGAAGACGAAAAATACACCGATGGGAAACAACACGCGTAGCTGGTAAAAACAAACGGTGTTTATTTTAGGACGAATGTTTTCGGTAAATTCATACCTGCATAATTAATAACAACGTACTTGGCGGTTACCGCCAATACCAAGAGACATGTAGCAACGATATATTACGTCGTACCGCTCGCGATGGTTTCATTTTTTTTCCCGTACTCAGGTAGAAAAAAAAAACTTAATAGCACGAACAATAAAGAATTATGTCAGATGCTGATATCACGTCGAGTACATAAACCGCGCGTACCGCGTAAACGCTGAATAAGGTTTATTAAAACGACATGTTTCAACTTTTAATTCGAAACAACGTTGTAGAAATGCGCTCGTTATTTAATGCCGTATTGAAATTTAAATATTCCAATGTATAATTGTCGTATTTCGTACGCGGATGTCATCCGAGTGAGCGCGGTCACGATGTGCATTGTTATTGGATCATCGAGTCTAATGGGTTTTCAGTGAGGTTCTGTGTCGTGCTTCGAAAAAACCGTGTGCTCGTATTTACCTTACATTTTTACGATTTATTTTTATCGATCAGCGAAGCGAAGAGAAATTTTATGTTTCAAGTATCGAATTAGTCTTCAGGTAATACTCATCGATAAACGTTTTAATTATATTATGAAAATTTATTCTCGTTAGAGGTTCATGTAATGCGAGTCTTTACCTCGATATTTATCGTCAAATCGTAATTCCAGCTATTTGCACCAAATTATCGTTTCAAGTTTGAAATCGTTTTTTTCCATAATCCTGTATACATTATCAGTGCTCATATATTTAACAGCGGAAGAACGGAAGATAACAAAAAAGAAATAATTTTTAATGAGATACATTTCAATATGTGTGTTCGTCCGGCGGAAGAAGAAAATATATTTATGAAGCGGAGGAGGGTGGAGGGAGTGCGATGGATGGTGGGAAATTTCAGAAAGATTTGGTTCTTGATTGGAATTTTATAACTTGAAAATTACCAAGATTCAGTCTCAAGGGAGGTGAAGTGTATTCTTTCATGTTTTGTCTCGTATAGCACATTGAAAATAGTAGATTACGTAACAGGAGCGGAAAGTATGCGATTAACGAGTGCGAAATTTGAGGAACGAGGCGAAGCCGAGTGACTCAAATCGCACGAGTTGTTCGCGTTACTTTACAATACTGTTACGTATACTATTTTAATTTTGTATGGGAGGAAAATAGATGAACGAACGTGAGAAGTGATATTATAAGTAGGTGCGGAAAGTAGTCATTTTCCGCCCTGAGGGCGGAAAATGACTACTTTCCGCACTTGTTTTAGTCTTTATCAGCTTGAACGTTAAAATGCTGTTTTCCATCGCGAAAATAGGGAGGAAAGTAGTCATTTTCCGACCATGTAAAATTAAAAAATATTTTTGAAAAAGGCGCATCTAAGTGGCATAGCCAGGATTTTACCCGGTGAGAGGGAGGGGGGATTTTCTATGTTACATCACACAAAGTTTACTCATTTCTTTGTAAAAAAAAAAAAACAGCAATTGCTTAAACCTTTGGGATCCGACGACCCGTGACAAATCCAATCATAGAAATTTTAAAATTTTCAACTCATGAGGAAGAGCACAAGTTCATCAGGTAGATTTTAAAACAAATGTTGAGGCGCTTAAAGTCCCATTTTGGAATTTGAGAAAATGCTCAAAACGAGAATTTCTTCTACCTCGATTTCCAAAATAAATTTTAGACACAGGAAGATAAACTTCTTCCAAAAAAGTTTTGCAACCTGATCCCTTCAAAGAAGTAAGAAAATTTCATGTGTAATTCTACGTCGAAAATTTTCGAGGGAAAAATTCAAAATTTTGGGAGAATGAGAAAAATGACTTCACCTAATTTTTCACTTCTACAAATGTACACATGACGAAATTTTCCGCTCAACAAATAATTCATTTTGGGATTTGAGTTTCAAGGTCATTAATAGAAAGTTTCATTCAATTCTTTCATTTCATTTCAGGTTTCTTTCCCTTTCCAGCTTCTTTCCGTGTGATCTTAATTGTTACAAAATCTGTTCACTTTTTTTTTCATCTTATTTCAATCTCAAGGATTTTACTTTCTCTGTTTCTAAAGCTTTTCTCAGTTTTCTCACTCCTGAAAAAGAATATAAGAAACGTAAGAGTTGATAAGCTGATATAGTCATCAAAATGACCAGAAGTAGTAACATTGTTCTGTATAAATATGTAATAAAAAAATAACGTACATGATACAAAAGTATTTTCTTGGTAATTTTATCGACCAAGAGATGAGTTTTCTCTCAGAAAATTGTTGAAATGAAAAGAATTTATCAAGATTTTTATCGATTGGTATGTTCGTTCTAAAAAAATAAAGTTTAGAAATTTTGAATTGTTCCTCAAAATTGTATAAATACGATAAGAACGAAGAAATAGCTTTTTTATACCCTCAGTTTGCTATTTTTTTTCCATGGAGACATTAACAGGGTACTTCATAATTTTGGAAAAAAAAACATCAACCAGGGGCCAACGTTATGGGATCCCCTAACTTTTTGCATAATATTTATTAATTAAAAGAAATAGGGGAAAACTATTGAATAAAATCGGAGAAAATTGCTTGTATCTGGGTCCTTCAAGAAAGCCGGATCTGGGGTAAAGTGGCCTCCCCTTACCCCTCCTCCCTAGTGCTCTATATGTGAGGAGTGATTGTTGGCTTAAGAAGGGCTTTTTTTTTTGGATAAAAATAACTCTGGATTAGTGGTTTTATTTGAGCTTTCAAGGATAACGAGGACGTACGTAGATTGTACCTCTATGTAAAAAATTTTATGTCTTTTTCTGTCATTCGGAAATTTTTATAAATATTTGTCAAAACATTCTCCTCCCTCTTTTCCCCTGCGTCCAGTTCTTTTCTATATTTAAAGTGACGCAAATAGTAAACAAATATCGTATCGTGAACAATATTAAATAATGTAAGCACGAGTCAAGGTTTTTAATCTTCGAAATTTCGCATTTGTGAAGTTCACAGGCAGCCTACTTCTTTCGTTGATTTCCAAAAATAAGGTTTTCCACACTTTCGGTTCTTCCTTATTCAATTTTCTCTTCATCCTTTTGGCAGTTCTTAGTTTGTTGCTTAAGGAAATGGAACTGGAAGTAGTGTATAGGAATGTGAGGAAAGAGTGAAAATATTTTTAGCCTGTAGTAACATGATTTCCCTCTCCTGCTTGTTATCCTGATTTCGTAGCAGGTACGTTGAAAAATAAAGAGTATACGTGATAGTTGTTCCATCAATCCGAAAGCTTGTTTTGGTAGAGCTACGTTTGTTATAGGTTTTTTGATATATTTACTTGCCAATATTGCGACTTCTATTGACTAAAAATAGATGGGTTTTTTTGAGCGGTAGAATTGCGAAGTTTTACGAAATGTTTTCCTGATATTTATATTTTTATTGCGTGGATTTTCGCGTCGATAATTTTTTGAAATTTTCCAACGGATTCGTTTCATTGAAGCATGATATTAGGAGTGTTGATCACTACGATTGTGGTGGTTGTTTTTTTTTTTTTAAATCGATAATTCTATGTAATCTTTGCATTGTGAGCGTAGTCATATTTTAATCGTTTATTTTATTAGATGTGATTTTTCATATCGAGCTCTATGTATTTTTTTCATCGAGTTGTATGGTGTGGATCTGCTACCAACACGCGAAGGGGTGTAAAAGTCAAGTGCTGGTATCTGGTGGATAATTCTCGTTATACTTTCGAGGCATTATTTACTGCGATACTTCAATGGTACATGGCGGGCGATTAAAGCACGGTTCACAAGCAATGACATAAGACATAAGACATAAGAAATACGCTGGAATCAATTTAAATGTTAAGTATCGTTCACAGACTTGACATATGACATAGAAGTTCCGATACATGAAATAAGAAATAATATTTTTCCATAAGAATGGGAAAGTTATGTCATGACATAAAAATGAACCAATGAAAATTGAGTAAACAAAAATGTTATCATTTTTGACTTGTGCGCAGTCGGTGAAGTGAAATTTGTTATTGTGCAGTTTTTATTTCAATTTTGAATTTTGAAAAATATGGAACATCCCTATTCCAAACTTTTCTCGCTCTACCGAATTGTTAAAAATTTCACAGTTTTCGATGATGTGAGAGTATGATAAGAAATTGACCAATGAGGGTACACTTTCCTCATGTTTAATTTCAGTTCTATGAACGGCTTGACATAAACATAATTGTTATGTCAGTGTTATTTCTTATGTTTTTTTCTTGTGAACCAGGCTTAAACCCACGGACGTACTAACTATATCTGGATATTTCACTAAGCGAAGTTGGTGGACTGTAGAGCGTGTCAAAAGGTGCGGTAAGGGGAATACGTCAGACACGCCCCCTCAGGGAAACATTTCTAGTCGTATACGAACGGATTAATGCGAGTGTATTGAAATTTTTTGAAATTTTAAATTAATTTGAAAAATTTCTACTTTTTTTGCTGTTCTTGATTACATATAAGCAAAAGACATAAAAATTAACATTTAATTTTTCATTTCTCATATTTATAATTGATTTTGGGATCTTTAAATAATATCTAAACACTTAACTCGAACAGCGTGATAGAAATTTTTTGGTTTTTATTAAATACCTCCCCCCCTATGGGGCCAAAATTCTTGAAAGTTGGCCTAGGTAATTAGAGTACCATACCTCAAAAACTGTTGTGGGTGATTTTGATTTTTTTCAAAAACTTGGGGGAGGAGGTGCCAAAATGTTGAAAATTTGGTTTTTTGAGCATAACTACCCTTCTATGGGACCAAGAAGGTTCAAATTTTGTATTTGGAGGTTAAATACGATTTATAGAAAAGTACTATTTCAAAATTTTTATATCTCAATTTTGGCACCTCCCCCCCCCAAATTTGGGGCTTTTAAAATCAAAATTTGCCCTTCGCTTTGTTATAGGCATCAAGTGTAGATCAAGAGCTTTCATTTAAAAAAAAAATCAGCTTCCTAACTGTAATAGGGGCTGCATGAAAATTATCTGAACCTTTTTGCTTGTAGCTTTATACATATAAATCATATGGAACTGCAATGTGAAAGTCTCCCTACGTAGGCGGAGCCTATGTTCCCCTCACACTTCTATTTTGACACGCTCCGTTCGCCTATAGTGAAATATCCAGATATAGTTAGTACGTCCGTGCTTAAACCAGAAGGCACTGACTCAGTTTTACCGTTGTTTAGAGCTGTAGATGTATCCTCTGAACCATAAATACTAAAAATTGCCACTAGGGTAACACTGATGAGCTTGATTCACATTAAAATGGCTGATCTCCCATACTAACATCTAGGGCCTCCCTTCAAATGATATGGTAGCAGAGCGTTTTGGGTGCTGATGTTCTTTGTCATTTATCGAGAACGCTTTCACGATTATTCTCAAACTGTGGGAAACTTCGTTCATCTTTTAGTGTTCCTTTATCAAGCTGTCGGAATATTTTCACATAACGAATATTTACGACGCGTAAAACCTGTTGATGACCGCGCTTCGATCGATGCGCCCAAATTAGTATATAATAAAAATACCATCGAATGAAATCCTCCTCGTTTGGTAAATTAATACCGTTGATATAAATGGAAATAAACACGACGATGACACCTAGGTCTATCGAATAATCTCATTATGAAAATACCTTCGGCGTGCGTGTATTTAGCGAATAATTAAACGTAAAAATAAGGTTTCGCGTCATTTTCCGAGAACTCACGAACGTATTATCGTGTACCTCTACCTATGTTCTAGAAAGAGAGCCAATGAGCGAGCGATACTATTTTAAAAACCCGAATTTCGTCATTCACGCATTACGTGAAATTTACCTCGGTTTGACGCAGGACTCGGGTTTAAATTAGGTTCTCACGTATACGTCACCGACGCCGATCGTCAGAACTAGTTAATCGGTGACAATTTTCCATTATGTTGGTCCATCTCCATACCAAAGAGAAGGCGAGATGACAAAGTACGCCTTGTTCAGGTAATCCCTTGCGTTGTACGTGGATGTGGTTGTAGGAAGGCGGCCGCCATTCGAGAACGTTAAACCTCTACGTGCGTGTTGTTTGTTTTGAAAGCTGCCATCGTGCACAAGTTCGTTCAACGTTTCACAGACAAGAATAATTATCCAGTTTAGTATTATTCATCGGCCGCGCCGCCACCGTTGCTCCGACAATGTATTCGTTTTGTTGAAACCGCTTTCGTTGGTAAACTGGTTTTTTAATTTTTTCATTTCGCGAAAATAATCTAATTTTTTCGCGCAACATGGCCGCGTAGTCGATACGTGTACTGTACCGAGGCGGTTGTGATTCGGGCGCGTTCCTACGTGCGGTTTTTTTCCCCGTTATCGTTGATTTTTCTTCGCGAAGGTTAAATGTGTATTTTTGGTGCGCGTAATTATGCGAAAAAAAATTCATCTTCGATTACAATCGTTCGAATGTATTAAAATACAAATTCGACTCTTGGAGATGGTATAGTGTGCGGAGTCCAAGGTACAGTGCCTAGTTTCATTTCCATATTGCATAAGACGTTTTCACATATAGCTCGGGTTTTGTTCTTTCGAAGAATTGAACCAGTTTCGTCGTATGCGGTCATTGATGAACCTTGAATTAAAAATAGGTTCACTGTTATTGTGTTAAGGTGAATAATGAATCGATGAATCAAACGCTGTCATAGGGTTTGGTTTTCCTGTTAATTTGATGTAGTCGTTGACAAGGCTGGGGCTTTGTACGTAACGGGATCCAAATTGCAGTTGTGCATTGAGGTCGCATGTGGCGTGGTGCATTGTTGCGAGAAAATAACGTTCTCACGACATTGGTGCGAAATTTGCCATCGTCTTCCTGTCTATGTCCTCGGTGGATGTTATCGGTAACCAGATCAGGGTTAAGTGATAAGAGTGATGAAGTTTGGGATTTGCCAGAGATCCAGAGATAAGAGGTGATAGAGAGGAGATAAGAGTGATGAAGTTTGGGATTTGCCAGAGATAAGAAGTGATAGAGAGGAACTTCTTCCATTTTGAGTTCCCTTCTACCCGTAGATTTCCTCGTCAATGTATTTTTTTCACCTTTCATTGGTTGAAATTTTATAGAAGAGGGTGAAGTTCGATATTCTTGATGAGAGGACGCATTCCCCTTTAACTCCTTCATGTTTTCAATAATTTTAGTTGACTTTCTCCTCTTGCTTATTCACTACCCCTTCTTTTATTGCTTTCTTTCTCTTATATGCACATGCTCTTAATATGGGATCATCTCGTCCTGCTCTATTTCCTTTAAGAGTCCCATACACATCCACCTCCCCAATTCTTACTTTCATTATAAGTTCATTCGATCCCCAGATAAGCTATTCACAATCTCCCGCAATCACATCTCTCTTTTTCGCTTCCACTTCTCTTATTTCTTCCTTTCTGACATGTCTCGTCCTGCCCCCTTTTTTTCAATTCTATCATGCTCCATGGAACCACGAACACTTCTTGATGCTCATCCCCACCTCAACCCTACATGACAGATGAAGAGTTACCATTATTTTTCAAAAACATGCATCAACTAATCTTCCAACATTGGAAATTCATTTAAATCACAATATATTTGCCTAAAATTCAGTAGTATTTGTGCAAGTAGCTCAAATTTGATGAAAACTTCGCTTAATAATTCTTAAAAATTGTCAAAAATTCGTTTAAATTGCTTAAAATTACAAAGAATTGTCAACATATAGTTAAAACTGTTCAAAATCCTTAAGTATTTGTTCAAAATATCATAAAAGTTGTACAAAACGATTAAATTGATGAAAAATTTGCTTAAAATTGCATAAAAATGGCCAAAATGATGTTAAAACAGTTTAAAGTTGTTCAATATTTGTTTAGAAGTGCAAAAAATTGTCAAAATGTTGATAAAATAGTTCAAAATTGAACAAAATTTGTTTGAAATGGCACAAAATTGTCAAAATGTAGTTGAAATTGTTCAATATTTACTCAAAATTGCTTAAAAGCTGTTCACATGTTGTTCAAGTTGATTAAAGTTGATAAATCTTTGCTCAAAATCGTACAAAAGTTGTACAAAACGATTAAATTAATAACAAATTTGGCTGAAATCGATAAAACCATCGAAATATTGATAAAGTAGTTCAAAATTGATCAAAATTTGTTTGAAATGGCACAAAATTGTCAAAATGTAGTTGAAATTGTTCAATATTTACTCAAAATTGCTTAAAAGCTGTTCACATGTTGTTCAAGTTGATTAAAGTTGATAAATATTGGCTCAAAATCGTACAAAAGTTGTACAAAACGATTAAATTAATAACAAATTTGGCTGAAATCGATAAAACCATCGAAATATTGATAAAGTAGTTCAAAATTGATCAAAATTTGTTTGAAATTGCACAAAATTATCAAAATGTAGTTGAAATTGTTCAATATTTACTCAAAATTGCTTAAAAGCTGTTCACATGTTGTTCAAGTTGATTAAAGTTGATAAATATTTACTCAAAATCGTACAAAAGTTGTATAAAACGATTAAATTAATAACAAATTTGGCTGAAATCGATAAAACCATCAAAATATTGATAAAATAGTTCAAAATTGATCAAAATTTGTTTAAAATTGCACAAAATTATTAAAATGTAGTTAAAGCTGTTCAATATTTGCACGAAGTTGCATAAAATTTGTCAAAATATTGTTAAAATTGCTTTAAAAGGTTTAATATTTGCTCAAAATTGCAGAATTTCAAGTTATTTCAACAACATTTTGATGTTTTGCAATTTTAATCAAATTTTTCATTAATTTAATCGTTTTGCAATTTTAATCAAATTTTTCATTAATTTAATCGTTTTGCACAACTTTAGTGTAATTCTGAGCAAATTTTAATAAACTTTAGTCAATTTTAACAACATTTCAACAGTTTTCATGAAATTTTGAGCAAATATCGAATAACTCTGAACAATATTCTGACAATTTTTGCGTAACTTTAGGCACTGTAAACAAATTTTGATCAAATTCGAACTACTTTAACAATTTTTTGATGGTGTTTTGCAATTTTAATCAATTTTTTCATCGATTCAATCGTTTTGCACAACTTTGTGCAATTTTGAGCAAATCTTGAACAATTTTAACAACAGTTTGACAATTTTGCGCAATTCTATGCAATTTCAAACAAATTTTGATCAATTCCAAAATGTTTCTACAACATTTAAACAGATTTTACACAGTTTTGAGCAAATCTTGAACAATTTTGTGCAATTTTGAGCACCTTTAAACAAATTTTGATTAATTTCAAATTGTTTTAACAACATTTTCATAGTTTTTTACAATTTTAACCAAATTTTTCATCAATTTAATCGTTTTGCACAACTTTTGCGCGATTTTGAGCAAATATTGTAATTTTTTATCAACATTTTGACAATTTTTTGTAATTCTAAAAAAATATTGAACAACTTGAAATTATTTAAACTTTATCATTGTGAAAATTGTTAGTCTTTTTATTTCTTCATCTTTTATCTTATATTTTGAAAGCTTTAAGTTGAAACATCTTGAAGTTT
>QBDW01003295.1:0-11132 GCA_003261595.1 Maconellicoccus hirsutus | reverse complement strand
TATGTTTTTGAGGTGATATTCGTGATCAGCGACCTCGACTTAGTAAAATGAGACTAATTTTGCGAAAATCGGCCGGTTAGAACTGCAGTAATCAATTAATTTCGTTATTTGCATGTGTTGAAGGGGTTGCATACCTAAAGTCGTAAAGGTAGAGACATACGTAATTTACGTAATTAGTTCATTAACGCCGTTCTACCCGTCAAATTTTCGCGAAATAAGTCTCATTTTACTAAGTCGGGGTCGCTGATCACGAATATCACCTCAAAAACGTACCATTGCTGAGAAAATTTCAAGATCGAAATCCGACTGAACACACAGTAACAGATAGAGGGGAACTGATTATTGCAATAGATTCCTCGGGTCTGATAACCTAGTAATCAACCCCTCACACGCCTCAATACGCCTTTGGGGGCCACGTAATTTTCTCGACTTGTTTCTTCAAAGCAAACGAATAAACCAAAAGAACATATCGAAGAAAAAAAATATATTAAAGCAAAACAAAATAAATATAGGAAAAAGTCAGAAAAAAAACAAAAAAAAATTACGTACTGTACAC
The DNA here is from genome assembly GCA_003261595.1 of Maconellicoccus hirsutus. Taxonomy (NCBI): domain Eukaryota; kingdom Metazoa; phylum Arthropoda; class Insecta; order Hemiptera; family Pseudococcidae; genus Maconellicoccus; species Maconellicoccus hirsutus. The sequence continues at coordinate 10,576 of QBDW01003295.1, read as the reverse complement.
AAACTATCCGTTTGATGTGCTTAAATTGCCAATCCACGGTACTACAAAAATTAGGTAAAAATTTCACTAAAATTAAAAAACTACCACAGAACTAAAAATCCGCGTAGTTGAATTTAAAAAATACGTAGTACATTCACATTTTCAATCACTTAAAAAACAAGTAGAACCAAAGCAAAAAAAAACACAAAAGCCTCGTTATGGCGCAATGATGAGAAAATTACAAAAATCGGAACTTAATTCAGTCGAACCTCGTTATACTAAGGTATGATTAACTCGGTGATTCGGTTTCTTAGGTGGCGGCGTTGGAGGCTGTTCGTCATTGTGATCAGTTTTGATATCTTGTTGCGACGAGAACTGCGCATACAAACACATGACCGTTTAAAGCCGATCGAGCAATCTGTAAACTCGACTATTCTTTACCTTATCAATAATTCTACGTAAAGGCGGCGTCGAGGACGGCGAATCGGCGCTGGATGCGGTAATGGTAATGTTAGAATCATTGCACACGTTGGAATCTACTTCACGATGTTTGGCTGGTAAAGGCGGAGGAACTCTGTCGTCTTCGCTTGTTGTGGTCGAATCGGTATTCGTACCTAATATGACTTTATCATAGAGATTCGACCAAACCATAGTAAAATCTAATTTATAATAATAAAAACCATTACATAAAGCAAAGCCACCGCATACCAGATCATAAAGCGTTATGCACTATGAAAAAAACTCTACCCACCGAACGAATCTCTATTCGTTGGCGAAAGCATACCGGCCGTTTCCAACAACGTGAACGACGAATCACTTGATGGTCTTGATGGTTTAGCTTTATCGCTATTTGATCTCCTCACCATTAAGTTACTGGTCTGAAACACAAATTACCTATGAATATCAGCTGTTTCTTCACCAAGAATACCAAAACCACGACTATTCTTACATCTTGTAAATCAAACGTAGACGATTGGTTAATGCTGCTGTTAAACGAAGATAATGACATCGTATCTGCATCGCTTCCTGGAGTCGTATACCACTGACTGTTCCCCGATAGTCCACTATCTCGTGAAAATATCGTCGATTCGGTTTCCAGCGATATTTTACTCTCCGTCCTGTTACGACGTTTCTTTTTGTCTTTTTTCTCGCGTTTCGTCAACGAACTGATGGTGCCGAATTTCTGCGTTGATGCAGTCGAATTCGACAACACTGGCGCCGCGAACATCGCCAAGCTCGAAGATAACGATGTCGTGGATAATGATGACTTCGCTACGTTGTGATTTCTGTACAAACAAATAACACCAAATAAACGTTTAATCGAATTTATCAACTTTTAAGCAGAATAAATCCAGTATTTAAAGTAAAAATAACAGATAGAAGCGATAAATAATTAATAATGCATGCAAAAATTCATCAAATGTTAATAACTGATTCAAGCCTTTACCATTACAATAGTAACAATGAAACAACTGACAATTTTTATTTTATTTAAAATACTTAATCGATTCTGTTTCAATTTTTTTCATCATCGCAAGTTTCACAATTTGTTTCATTGCGTATTTTTTATAAATTTTTCATTATTTTTCAATAATTTCATTTTTCTTGTGATTTGAAAATTAATGATAAGAGCTGAATAGATGGATCAATATCGTTCAATCGAAGATTTGTTCATTTGTTCGAACGATATCGTTCGTAAATAAATCAGTGTACAAACTGGTGTACATACATTTGCACAACGTGTACAATGTACATACAACTGGTGTACAATCAGTGCAATCGGTTTATTTAAAAAAAACAACAAAAGAGAAAAAAAATTCACAAAAATACAAACAATTTGAGAAATGAAAAAGATAGAACGAAACAAGTAAATACTCATGTGTCAAGAAGAAGCAAGCAAAGAAGGTAAAAAAGTATGAAAGAAATGTTAGATTTTCAAGTAAGATCGTGTATTCTACTACTTCATGATATTTGCCTAAAGATGATAAAACCACCAGTTGAATATTTAATTCAGTATGAATCGAAGAAAAACTGCCATTAAAAACATTTTTATTTCGGTTATCAACCCATGAACAATACCACAGCGAAATTCCACCTTACAACACCGAATGCATGCAAAAGGCAAGGATGACTCCCGAAGTAACCCAAATACAAAACTCCAATTACCTCAACAATCTCAAGGGATTCGAGGATCTTAACTTTTCACTACATCGCACACCATTACCATTCACCGAAGATATACCCCTCTTGAAAACCTTCGTGCAACCCATTTGCTAAAAATCTACCGCCCGTTTAAAAGATGGGAATAAAAAATCATGCAAAAAACAGTAGAACGAGTTAGGTATAAATAGACCCATTTCCGGCATAGTTGTTCTTTTAAAAATAATACTCTTTTTCATTACCTGTACAAAGTGGGAGTGGAAGAAAAAGGACTCGGCAGATTAACAAAACTTCGTAAAGATCGTCCCCTAATACATATGCGTAAAAAAGCAAAAAATAAATATAAATACATCACAATACTTCACAAAAACCGAACAAATACGAGTACTCCAAACACAACTTATTCTTCGCAAATATCTAAAGAATTTTCAAGGTTTTTCCCTTTTTTTCATTCAAGCACGAAAGCTTCTCGTAATTAATAACGCATGTGCGTAAGCGTTTCCAAATTTTATGTTCACTTTACTTACTCTACTGATCCTAAACTAGCTTGAGATAGTCTATCTTCGTTATTGTACATATTCAACGAAAGGCCTGTGGTTGTACGTCGCCTGAATTTAACGCCTTCGTATTTAAAATCCAATACCTATACAAATAATCGATTATTAGCTATGGCTACTTCTTCAGAAATCATTTGTATCAATTCGATTAAATCAAATTGATACAAAATGATATTCGCGTAATTCACGTAAAATGAAATAAAAACATGAACGCGCCTTTTTGCCATATTTCTCTTCAATTCTGACTTTCATTTCGTAAAACTGATCTTCGATACGTTTATGAAATGGTGCCATAGTAGGCGGAGCTCTTTGGCCGTGAATCTGTATACCAACTTCCAACAACGGGATCTGACTAGCGATCAAATCTTTCAATGTATTTATCGCGTCGCAATTTTCCGGATGCTTCGCCGAGTATTCTTCGGTGAAAAAAGCCTACAAGAGGAAAAATTCAATGTGATTAAATTCCTAGGGTTCAGTTCCACACAATCCTCACCTTCTCGTAATTATTAACGCCGCCCATTACAGCAGCATCAACAATACCGCTTAGCTTCATACTTAGCGGATTCAATGGTAAAGCGTTATCGTTATTATACTGTATCACCATCTCTCTCAGTTTCCTGAAATTATCGTCGTAATTAACCATCGCCACAACGTCAGAATACAATCATTGACACAAACCTATTAGAATTCTGCATAGTTTCGATGGCATTATGAAGCGGACTAATGAGTACGGTTTGCGTGGACACAACAGGGAACCACCGCAAGATACCAGGAAGCGAGTGCGAAATCGTCAAAAACGTACGTTCTAGCCATAAATTAGCGAAACCATTTTCATCATCTCCGTCTCCATCTTTGCTATAGAATGGTCTAGAGTATTGAAACTTCAAGATGTTGTTCACTCTTTCAAAACAAAACAAATGTAATTATTCGAGAAACCTTGACAGAGAAAAGAACACAAACGAAATAAATTACGCAAAGATTTACTTGTGAAAACGAAGAATTTGATCGTTAATTTGTTTCTTCGTTAGTTTCTCCTTTCTTTCGTCCATAATCGGTTCGACGTGATTGATTTGTAAATCTGAACGCGTTTTTATAAGGAATAACACGTTGGAACGTTGTTCGAATGGAAATTACTTTATTTTTAATTTATAGGAAATGAAACGCGAAGTGGCAACACTGCTTGGAATTTTCATTCTTTTTTTCTTCATTTTTCATTCACAATTTTAATATTGCTCGAGATTTTTTTTCAATTAGCGAAATCGGATGTACATTTCATTTAATCTTCTTATCACACACATACGAAAGATTCGTTCGCGAACGATTCGAATCTTCGAAGATTCGTTTGAAAAATTACGTCGATTTGTAAACCGCCAATTCTTTTTCTCAAATGAAAATTTTTTCGTGAAAAAAATTTCGGAATTATCACAGCGTATTACAAAAATACCGAAAATACTCCCAAATCCTCGCCATCGCGAGGTCTACAAACACCCAAGAAAGGATACATTGACCAGCCGATTCCAGGATATCATCACCAGGAAGCGTTAATTTAGTCATCTGCTCCGCGTTCGGATACTGATTCATCATACGACTAGAGAAATCACTCAATCTGTCGTATTCTTTACCTCGATGTATGAATACCTGCGTTAAAAAAAATGCCAACATCATTAACGGTCATATTTTCACGCAAAAATCCACATCTCAACCAATACACTTACTTTATTACTCAAAAACGAAGGAAATCCTTTACCGTAATACGCCACCCGGAAATACTCCGGCTTAGGTCTTTGCTGTTTAATTATACAATCGTAAAACTGCGACATTCTTTTTAGCAAATTGCTCAATTTCTCATAATCAAAAGTTTCCTCTTCATATTGTCTCACTAATTCTTTACAAACGCAAACCGCGCATTCCCACATCTACAAGAAAACACGTCAAAAATACCGAATCGAGAATCCGTGAAAATTCAGGCGCCACGTACTTTTCCTTTATCGAAAAACGCAATCATCTCTTGATAAATGGCTTCCTTTAGCTGACGATGCGTCTCACAATGCGGATACTTCGGACTTCGTAGTAACGGCGATAACAACGTATCCGACCACGATAATAATTTGCTGTGTAATCTCAACGTATAAGCCGCTTCCGTGTAATTGTCACATTCCAAGTGTAACGCGCATAGCTTATTTACATATCGTATGTACATTTCTTTTCGATTTATCTCGTTGTAAAAATCCTGCATAAAACAATCAATAAAATCCGACACATCGAGGATTCCTCCAACGGGAAAAACAATTCGTTACCAATAAATTAACGGTGCAAATCATACGATTTTCTTTGCTCTCATCGTTGATTATGCGTCTGTACTCGAGTAACCTTTCCATCAATCGAGTGACAATCGACACGAATCGAACACCCTTAAAAAAACATGAATATTTTAATAATCGAATTAACCAACAATTACACTTCGCCTTAGAAGGCTCAACTTACCTGTTCTTTTATCACAGTATGATTCTCGCTCAAATTCATCATTATCGATGAGAACAAACTCTTGTACTGTTCGTCGCCGCTTCCACTCTCGACGAGATTATCCAATTTGGCGATCATTTCGTTCTCGAACTACAACAAAAGCAAAATTACACGCTTCGTAATAACATTGCATTGTTTTTTCGTAACGCCCCCGAGGCTATAGTAATTTTCATGCAAATTCATCGATTCTCTATCGAAAGAGCACGCGATCGTTGCCCCAATACATTGTATAACGGCTCGATATTTTATGCAGAAATTTTCGCCATCAATGAAGAAGCAGTGTTTCGTATACTTCAATTATTTAATAATCGAGAATTACTCAAATTCGAATTCATCGATCTTCTTTATTCATTTATGCGTTATTATGAGACGTATAAAGGCTTATAGGCGAGGGGGGGGGGTCGTAGGTCAGAGCAGAACGACCTTGAACCGGTATTGTCAAAAAATCGTTCTTTTTTCCATTTCGATGAAATATAGAAAATGTCAACAGGGTGTCTAGAGAATTTATAGCTACTTCAGTGATTTCAACGTCTTTCTATTATTCGCCCATGAACAATAGAAATTCCACACCTATTTCCATAATCAAATTTCTTTCTCAATAGATGAATGTTAAATATACACCAACAATATACTCGACGAGGGTTTTTCTGCCTAAAAATAAAATAACGATGAAGAAACAGTGTTACCGTTTTACCGAAGAATTGTTCTAATCAGTTATTTTTGTTTTCCGTCAAACTAAAATTAATTAATGTGATTCGAGGTATATTTTTCAAATAAAAAAAAAATAATTAAAATATTTTAAAACTTGAACAGCATAGGCACCATCAAAAGAAGACCTGAAGCTCTACAAAATAATCCAACAGACTAGTCCAAAAATTTTTCAGTTTAGGCGCTAATTTTACCTGAAAAAAGGAAACTGGACACTTCAACAATGAACCTTTTTTAACAATCGCCTAAATGGTTCGTATTTCGATGCATTCATAAAATTTTAGTACATTCAAAAGCACACTTTATAGCTGAGCAAGGCTCAGCTGGGGCTTAGCTGATTAATTAGCATTTATTTTCTTCAAGTACCCCCTCCCCCCACGTCCTTTCTTTGAATAAAAGTTACAATTTTTGAGATAAGGGCTGAATTTTTCATTTTTTGTGGTTGCTAAAACACGTTGTTAATGCAGTCAAGTAGTGTGATCTCCCCTCTCCCCCTCATAAAGTTTCATTTTATTGATAAACGAAAATGATATAAGTAAGAAATTAGTGATACAAAATTAATAATAATTTTACGCAAAGAAAGTATAGTTTTGACGTAGAAAAAAATGATTAAAAAAATTTATAAAAAAAATTGATAGAGATGTCAAAATATCGCAAAATTACGAAAATTTTGAAACGAATTACTCGAGACAAAAGCATAACATGAAAAATACGACAAAACAAGGAATAAATCGAGAAAAAAAACTAAACCTCAAAAATGAATTTAAATACTCTGGAAAGATGGAATTTTCCAATCAAATTTTTGGCACAAAAAATACATAAATATTTTTCTAAAGCGATAAAATGTTATTTATATTCATCTTTCATATATTTCTTTTTCATAAAAAAATCATCAAAAATAATTCCAGGAGTTATATATGGCTACTCGAGCCAAAGATACGAAAAAAATATCTCAGGTACTCGTAGAACGACAAGAAAAAGCAACCATATGCGAACTCTTGGCGCACATTCAGTTTCTCTTTTTTGAACACCTTTCAAAACGTCTAATTCTTTCAACAATTCCGTAAATGTATTCTTTATAAGGGGTTTTTTCCTTTTTTGAAAAATTGATAAGTCTCTATTGTCCGCGACCAAGAAGCGGATTAATCATCTGGAGCGAAAACCGGTTCTATCCCTCGTTATATACAAAAGCTAAACATATTCGGACTTGGGAGTAAAGAAAAGGGTCTAAACGCGAGGAATATTTCATCTCGAGACAACGCCTAAACACATATCAGCTGATTTTTCTCCTCATCGATGAATTTTTGGCGAGTATTTCGAAAGCTCGAAAAAAATATCTAGACGAGCAGAAAAAACCACGAGACTACGTTATCTCAATACCTCGGAAAAATTATACTTGATAGTGGCATCCTTCTTATCAGCAATACCATCGCGACTCGAGTAGAACTCCGACTGCATCATGTCGAAAAATATCGGTATCGTCAATTTCCTCAATTCTTCTTCCGGTATCAGCGTCATTTCCAAAAACGGGCTCACCAAATTCGGCACAAAATGTATCTTATTTTGTCCTGCGCAAACATCACCGCGATAAAACCCAAAATCCTCGCGAAAAACACGAGTTCACGCGAAAACACACGCGTACGTAAAACTACACACGCATACGGCACCATACGCAGCACACACCCGCATCCGAGGCGCACGTTTTAACCGTCTACAAGACCGGCACACGCTGCTGCATGCATCTCCGCCGACGCTTCGCGCGCAGCGGTACGTCCGCCGAATGCGGCCAAGATATCTATTCGCGTAGTAAACACACGGACGACCTTGAGGTACGCAGAGATGCTGCATCACGTAATACACGATCGAGTATACGCGCTCATCACCTACGGACGTAATACGCCGAATTTTCTCGCCACCAAAACCAGATTCATTCGCAGTAATTTCCGACTTACCTAGATTAAACCACATGACACGTATTTCGTGCGCGGCGATCCTCCTCATATCTTTGTATCTGGTCGAAATGCGCCATCTTTTGTTAAACGAAAACGTCTCCAGTTGCAACGCCGGCTGCGTCAGAAACGACACCGCGCAATGGAAGAAATTATTCCACACTTGGGGCTCGAAATCCGCCGTGAAATGGTCGCGTATCGTGTGCGAAAAATACCGCAACGATTTTAGAATCACGCTGAAAAACAAAAAGCGTACGTGAAGTCCGAATATTACGATCGCGAATCTTAGGCGCGAGTTTCCGCCACTGGCGTCCTCGATAACGCTGATATCGCCACCACGCTCTTATCAACGTCATATCTCGAATTCTCGAGATACCTCGGTAATTAATACCACCGAACTCGAGGCTCGTGCACGTTTTCGAAATTATCACGCGGCTGAATATCGCCTCAGACTCCGTTACCCTCGCACCAACTTACCTATTGTGCAACAAAATCATCTCGCACCAATCCGTCGGATACACCGGTCTCGATATTAAATCCTTGAACACCATCAATATCTCCATCAGGAAATCCAACAGGTCCAATTTCGTCATGAAATGTTTTATATACATTTCAAAATGCTGAGGCGTCATTTGACGATAGATCGAGATCATTATCGACGCCAAATTACCCTGCAAAAGTGATTTGAGTTTTTGTATCGTTTTCTTCGAGGTTTTTCTCTTTTCTTTTTCGCAAACGCTCGGTAAGGCGAATTCGATGTTACTCTCTCCTTCCCCCTCCGCTCATATATACGCTCCACGTTCGACTTCGATATGCGGGTTCGTTATCGATAATTAAAATCGCGTATTATGGGATAAAAATGCCTCGTAATTGAAGAATTCGATTCAGCTGTAATCTCCTTGCGTCCGACCTCGTTAATTTAATATAGACGTCGGAGTGGTACTCGTTATTTGATACGTACTCGACCAAAAAAATAATAAGTCGTACAAGTTACTTCGACGATAAGCTAATCCGCGCGGTTATTAACGATACGACGAGATCGGGATTGCTCGAAAATACGCGTCCGAAATGTGTCACAATTTCGAAGCGGATTTTTTCGACGACCGAAATTAAATCAAAACTCGATAATTAACGTCGTCACACATCCTGTTGCCCGAATTGGCGTACGAATTGACTCGAAATTACGCGAATACGAATTTAATCATCGTAACTAGCATCGAATTACCGTAAATACAATCAATTACCGAATATTACCCTTAATCGCGATAAAATTACCAAAATTACCACAATACGGTAATTACCGAAAACGTCAAACTAATATGTTAGCAACGAATATTCGACGAAAAAAATTTTTATTTTCGATATTAATTTTAAATTGAACAAAAATTACCGTAATTTCCGTTAAATCGTCAAAAATTATTGTAATTACGAACAAATTACCAAATTATACGGTAATTACCGGAAAATTATCAGACATTACCGCAGTTACACTCAAATTACCAAAATTACCGTAATTACCCGGCATTACCGTAGTTGCACTCAAATTACCAAAATTACCGTAATTAACAGGCATTACCGTAATTACACTCAAATTACCAAAATTACCGTGATTACCAGTAAATTACGAAAATTAATACAATAACCGTAAAATTACCGATAAACATAGCAGGAAAAATTTTACAATATCTATTGATAATGATTCGATGAAAAAATTTCAATTCCTGAAATAGATTTGCAACTGATGAAAAATTACGGTAATTACAACAAAATTACCCATATTATCGTAAATACGAGCAAACCACCAAATTACACTAGGTTCAGAAAAAACCGCAATCACAATTTGATTACGTAAGTTGCCGTAATTACTGGTAAGTTACCATTATAACGGTAATTACCGAAAAATATCGCATGGAAAATGGTAAGAAGCCAAATTGCCTACAACTTATGATTCGATAAAAAATGTTTCATCTTTAAAACAAATTTTCAATAAAACAAAAATTATCATAATACGCGTAAATAACCAATTTAACGGTAATTACCAACAATTATTGCGCGGAAAATCGTAAAACGTCTAGACTATTGCTAATGACTCGACTGAAAAAATTTCATCTACGAAAATGGTTTTTCAATTAATCAAAAATTACAGTAATTACGACAATATTTATCACCACGATTACCGTAATTACGAGTGAATTACTAAAAATTACCACAGTATGGTAATTACCGGTAAATACGGTAAGTTAAATTTCAGCGGTGACTATCGTATAAGATTAGATGAACAAAATGTTATTTTAGGAATTAATTTTTTTACCGATTAAAAATTACGGTAATTTACGTTTTTATGAGAATTGAACCAAAAAATGGTAATTATTATCTAACAAGGGAACTACTTGAGGTGTCCGGCTCAAATTTGAACGGGAGTTGGTTTTTTGAAAAGAGCATGTCAAAAAAAAACCAAAACCAAGATTTTAGCTGCCCAAGTTGACTTTTTGATTTTTGGCGAATTTTTGAAATTTGAAAATTACGAAATTTCGATTAAAAATAAAGAATAAAAAAAAACTCGGAAAATAATTTTAAATCACGAAAGAAATGTTTTCCCCTTAATTCGGACCCGCTGAATCCGAAAATCGCATCGGCGAGCCGTTCTGGAGCCTCCAGTGCGATTTCCATTTTTCTCCAGGAACTTTGAAATGCTCCAGA
>QBDW01003294.1:0-13956 GCA_003261595.1 Maconellicoccus hirsutus | reverse complement strand
TGATCATTCAAAAAATGATGATGTGTTTCAAACATAATTTTCATTGGAAAAAAATCGACTATGATTATACTTACAGTCCATAAAGGGCCTTCTAAGACCCTTTTTCTAAATTAATATATATTTTATAATAATAATGTATTTTTATTTAATGACACTCGACCACGCTGGCCATTTGCGTCATATTTAGGACCTCCTCATCTCCCTGCATTTCCTGACCGAGATATTTATTTATTATAGGAAGGTAGACTGGGTATTCCATACGAATATGCGTAATGGTCTGGGTAACTCCGCATGGACCAGCGCTGCCAACCTTAAGGATTTTTCCGTAAAGTTAGGGACTTTTCAGATTTTTGAAAAAGCTTGAGGATTTCTTTAAGGATTTCCACATTTTGAGGATTTTTCAAGGATTTTCGCAGATTTTTCATGTTTTTGAACAAAATTTCACCATATATATCAAATAAATCAACCGTCCAACACAGAAAAAACAAATATTAATGTTTATTTTTCATCATTACATCATTTTTGTCTGTTTATCACTATTCTGTCTGCTGGGCAACAAGAAAAATAACTATTTATTACAAATTAAAAATATATCAAGAATACGGATACATTGATACAATCATTTTAGATTAGGTTATTATGAATGAAGTGAAAATAAAACAATAAAAGAGTAAAACAATCCAATTTCGAGTTTTTTTAAAAGATTTTATTCCATTTTTTTCATAGAATTAGGTGGTTAGCGACGTTCTAAATAACGTCATTGGGGTCTCAGCAAAAAAAAATTTAAAGATTTTTAAAGGATTTTTTGAACATGTTGATTTTCGTCATCTTAGGGATTTTTTGAAATTTTGGTTGGAAGCGCTGGCATGGACCACAATGCTATACTGCACCATCTGTGATCAGTGGTAAATGCCTGATTCTTGTATGACTGATACTCATTCTCGAAAGCACCACCTCTTTTCTTCTACTGTTCTACTCTTTTCTGTAAGCCATCTTCCATTGTCTGTACTCTTTAAATTTTTTCTAATTCATTATTCGCAATGTTGTTCCAATTCATCTGAACCTTTGCATATATCTTTTCCATAATTTTTCTATAGTTTAATGTAATTATTCTATCTCTGCCTTTTTTGTCATTTATCTCATTGATCCGTCCAATTGCTGCGTCATCTATCTCGTATTTGATCATTTTGTTTCTACAGTATTTTCCAAGGGGTGATGTATATTTTATACTTATTCCAAAATCCAAAAACAGCATTATTTTCAAATACTTCATGTTGTGAAGAAAAAAAAACACCCTTCGGTATCTACTCATCCCTTCCACAAATCGATCTGATTTTTTAGGGGGTAACAAGTGACCACAAATGAAAAATGTCACAAATATAATATCTACTCCGGATCAACAGTATACGAATTTAATAAAAACAAAACATCTTCCACTTCTTCGATTACCACAGCACGAGTCATTTAGACAAAAAGCCTCACCACCATCCCCCCTCCCAAAAAATCCAATAAAACCAAGCACCAACCCAAAACGCTTCCGAACAACATTCGCCACCTATAAATTACACCCACTCGTTTAAAATCTCCACCAAACCGCCTTCTAGTAAATCGCCTCCGCAAAGGAAAAAAAAACAATCTAAAAAGAAACACAACCATAACACATCGAAGAACCGGAGGAAAAAAAAGGTAGAAGTAAAATGCCTATAAATCGGAATCTTAATTCGTGTTCGCAGCATCCTAAGCCACTTATACTCACCCTAAAATAAGATTTCCTACAACAATTTACTTGACATTTCCCCCACATTTCATTTTTCCATCGTGTTATGGCTGTTATTCGTCTTTATTAGGGGCTCGTAATTTGACGTTATTGGTTGATATGAAACGACTGAGCGGGCGCAACGCCATTTAAACATCGCAATTCTACGAATTTGCTGCCAATTGGCGACGCTTGTTTATCTTACCTGAAGATATATGTAAGCCATTTCGAGATTACCGGAAATCTTTTTATTTTATTGAATCGAATGAGGGTTTTTTTTCACCTGCTGCGTGAAAAGTTCACCGAGGAGTTTGCTATGTAATTAAATATTATTAAAGAGAATATTGATGAAATGAAATTGTTATATTCGTGGGGTATTATTGGTGCATTATTTTTTTATAGAGAAAAACGACGACGATGGTGCGAATTTAACGCGATATTATTTACTCAGGTTTTTCAACTTATCCGACAACGTATTAAAAATTAATACCGAAGGTAATTGATCTACGACGGGTGGAATGCTTTATAAAACTAGTAATTATTCGAATGGGTGAATTTTTAGTTAATTTTTCACTTTGAACTAAATATACAAGGTTTTGTCTTAATTTAAGAATTCGTTAATATTTTAAATTTCTTAATAGAACGTTTTCATAGTTCGATTTTTTTTTTCTGCCCGGATACACATGTGAATTATATTTTACAAGGAAACTGTGTCATGTCAAATGCATATTATATCGATTTATAAATACGTCATTCGAGACAATGAGTACGTTGGTTGTTTTAGTTAAAATTCGACTGCAAAAGTTGAAAAAATATGCAGTTGTTTTTGCTCTGTATATACATAAAAAACCTTACGAATTTTCCGCTCAATTTAAAACGTCATAATTTAATATTTAATAAGGTATCCTTTATATCACGTATAAAAAAATTCTCGCAACAAAACTCCACGACGCGTTTAATCACGCAAACGGAAAGATATTTAATTGCACAACAAAAAGTATTCGTTTTCAAACGAAAGGATTACAAAGTTAAATTAATGCAAAGCTGTAGCAGCAGCAGTAGCTAAATAAGCAGCCCGCCCTATAATATTCAAGACAACCAATCATGGTCCGCAGATTGCTGGTTGGATTTCTCAGCCCTAAAATAATCTCAACCACCCACTATAACACTTACAATTGCAAAACCCTTCGCAGCGCTTTATACTTTCTCAAGTTTAACTCTTATCTTTATTTCGCATTCAGACCGAATCTCATTTTTGCTCGTTTCATTGGGGGACGAGTGTTTTATCAGTGGGGAATAAAAATCGCCTTTTATGCACCATATACGCAAACACGCCCTTTTTTTTACTCTTAACACGTATAATTTGTATTGAAATAGCAGTTTTCACGTCGGGGTTCCCGAAATGGGTTGCATTTTTCTATAGTTTAGATCCCTTTTGTGGTGTCGTGTTTTAATGACGCCGTTTCCATATGTTGAAGGAAGTATAGGAATTACTTTTTAGGAGTTTTTTTCGCAAATATTTGTTTTTTATTGGTCTAAGGGACCAAACGCTCGAAATGACGGTTTCGCGTGTCTTAAACGGCAATCGGATACTGGTAGTGGATTTCATACAATTTGAACCCCCTAAATACGAATTAACTGCCGGTATTTCGAAAAAGTGGTTTTAAGTTCCTCAAAATTGAGCTTTAAGTTGAAAAATTGAGCTTTCTTGGGAAAATCTCAACGAATTGAGAAATTAATCGATTGAGTTAATCTTTAGCTCATTAGAAGGAGAATTTTCTCCGCTTTTCAACGATATATAAGAACCTATGTTTTACTCAACATTTCACTCCTATTTGAGGAGAAACTCGAAAATTCATATTTCTGGCAGACAAATTTTGTTGTTTTTGATTTTTTTTTCAAAACCGAAGCTTTAACATTGAAAAATGTTCAAATAAAAGTTACTCATTAAACTTTTTTCTTTAAAATGAGTTATCAAAAAAGTTCTTAGCTTGAGTACAACTCCAGAAATTCCTCAGAAACGATGCGGAAATGTGTAGTTTTCAAGCCTATATCTGCATAATATGCAGATATAGGCTTGAAAACTCAGTTAACGCCGCATTTAAGGTTACAAAATGAAAAGGGAAAAATGAAATTCGGTATATACCTAGAATTAAATGCCCATTACAATTTCATGTTTGTATCCCCCCCACCCCGCATTTAAGAGGATCTTGACCTCCGACCAGTTTTTTGCTTATATCTTTGTAAAAACCGGTTTAACAAGAAAAATTATTAAATTCGAAATTAAAGCCCATCAAATTCTCTACAAAATGAGCACCATACAAAGTATCCCCACTCAAAACATTTCCATTCCATATGCACTTGAAAACAGAACTTTTCTCTCGATTTTCAAGAAAAACTGGCATAAATTTAGTTTTTTGCTTCTAGCGTATTGAAAATCGGTTCAATCTGAAATATCTCAGTTCCAAATTAAAGTTCATCAAATTTTCCACAAAATCCTCAACAAGAAATTTGAGTTATCTGGCCAAGTTTTTGAGTTACAAATCAATGAAATAGCCAAGTTTTTGATGATTTTTTAGCCTGCACTTGACGAAAATTTTTGCTTACCAGCTCAACAAAATTGGTTTTACAAAAAAAATGGTTCAGTTCAAAGTGGAAGCAATTTTGACCCTCCTCCCCCTCTCATGAAATTTTCATTTCTCATCTTACATGAGAATTTTTCAGAGTCAAGATTAAAAATACGCCATTTTGTTACAGTTTTCGGATAATATACAAAAAAAATAATTGAAATACGTGTCAACATTTAATTTTATATATTTTAATTACCATCCTACGTAGAATTTTTCAGTGTTTAGTTTAAAAATACACCATTTTGTAATTTTTTTAGGTAATACATATAATTATTATAAATAATTTAAATACGTATTGAAATTTAACTAGTTTTTAGAAAAAAAATTATGATTTGTAAGCATTTGGATTAAAAAATCGTTAAAATAAAAAATAATTGATTGTACCGTTGATACTGAATGATCAAATGAGGAGGGGGAGGGGGTTCACACTAATGTGGAATATGAAAAATGAGACTTGAAAAAAAGAACTTCATTTCAATTTTTTTATTATACTTCTTAAATTATGAACCAATAATTGCTTTTTATAGACATGCAAATTAAGTGAATAAGTATCTAATGCATCTACAAGTGATAAAATCTGCTGTAATTTTTAATGAAATAAAATATTATTGTAAGAATTTGACTTAAGGATACGATACATTAACTCTTTTCCTTTTAAATTATTCATATTAAGTATGGTAGTCACTAGTCACCTTTACCTGTAAAATTAGAATTATATAACAATTGTTTTTTTTTTACTCAACTTCGCTCTCTCCGAATTGCACTCTTCATGTGCACTTTAAAAAAAAACTATTCGAGGTGGGGAGAAAGAAGTTGATGATTTCATCTATGATTTAAAATTGTAACTTTACAAGGATTCGTTTAGACTAATCAAATAATTCGACACAGGATTCATTTAATTCGAGAAATGTAAAATTTTAATGAGCACAGCATCTCATGTCGTATTTCTTGGGGACAATTAAATTCTTTAGATTATTGCTTGAAGATCTTGCTCGTACTAAAGTAATCGTAAATTTTTTTGGTTAATTTGAGCTTCTCTTACAAATTACATCGGTTTTACGGAATTTCCAAAACAAAAAAAATGTCACTTTGAAAACCTCGTTTCCCTTAAGAAGGGCGGGGGGCGCTTAAAAAAATTAATCACAAAATCAATCCTACGATATTTCAAAATAATAAATCGAAATATCTTATTGCTGCGCGAAATAAATTAAATATCTAAAATAACACCCCAAAGACTTGTCAGGTTTTCGTTTGCGAGATACGTGTAATCAAATATTAACGTATTTCGATGAAAAATCGCATATTGAAGAATTTCCACGGAGTTGAAATTGACATTATTCGTCAAATTAACTCATCGTCAAAGCACGTCTAGCTCGGATAACCAGCACAATTGCAGTTCCTGAAACTCTCCAACTTTTGTACACGTCGAAGTGACAAAAACTTACAAAGAGATGTAATAAAAAATGCATCGTTGTAACGATACGAAACGCACAAACATGCGATCAAATGTGCTGACATGGCTGAGTAACGTTTACAGAAACACCCCCAGATTAAAAGTACCTTGGTATTTTGGATTGGTGTAATAAATACCTTGATAATGGAGCATGTACCAAATGACTCGAGTAATTGTCGCCATGTAATAAGTTTCTATGCTGGACAAATATCATTTAAAGAGCTCGATAATGTCTTTCGTTATGACTCGTTTGGAAAAACGATCATAAAATGGTAAATTATACCGTAGAATATTATTATAACTTCATTTAACCGTTTTAGAAATTTCACATAATGCGTACTTGGCATTTGGAAAACGGGTGAAAAGTTTCCAATTGTTTTATTTATTCATAAAATTTAAATCAACCAGCTCTTGGAATACATCACGCGATCGCGATATTAGAGGATATTTTCTAAAAAGCTGTATCTAAGTGAAAAGTTCAGTTGCCTTGTATCGCGATATCTTGACGTTGTCTGGTGCGCGCGGTGCTTCGTGCTTCGTTATGAAAACCAAAATCGAAATACAATCGGAAATTGAATATAGCCAAACGAACTCGTCACATAAATGGGTAATGTATCTTTTAAAAAAATACCTATACATTTGCCGAAAATCCACTTTACTCCATTACTCAATTATTATGATAACGAAAGCGCTATACAACACCCTGCCCTGTGCCAAAATTCCGCTCGGTAAACCATAACGATATTCAATCAAGCCAAAACGTCACAAATAACCAACATGAAGTTTACTAAAGCAATTCCCAAATATGTTTTGCTACGTTCATATCCGGATAAATTGAATTTCTATACTAGACAAGATGTTATAACGCACGTGTTTTGACGTAAATGAAAATTTATTTTTGAGACTTAATTAAATTCGAAAAATCTATCTCAATTCGGTGGATTTAATTTTGAAAATTGCGAAAAAAAAAAATACAACGTGAAAAATTCTCCTTCACGTTGAAAGGTAAAGTTGGTTAGTGCCTGATGTTGGTCGTTGAAACTTTTTAAAGTGGTATCGGGGTCAAATTATCGTTCCCTCTATTTCCAATAGTCCCTGCTTAATTTTCATCTCACCCTTCGATACTGAAATTCGTCGTATTTTACGTATGGCCAAACAGAGTCGTTTTTCGATTTCTCGTCAAAAAAAAAAACACGAATTTTCATCGCGTTATGTGCTCAAACTGCGTAATAAGTTTTTCGTTCATGTTTCGCGTCTTTTTTTCGATAAACCACGAAACCTACAACATATCACCAATGTATTTCATTTTCCAAAAGAAAAACTATAACTATAAAAATATTTATCAGCCGGGAAAACTTTCCAACAATGTGAAAATTTCTCCACAATGTTGTAACTTTCGTCAAAAAAAAAAGTTCAAAAAGCTTGAAAAGTTTTCGAATATAAAAATCATACGTGATGGAAAAAAAGACGCGATAAAATAAAGAATCTCACATCGACGAAAAATCCACCTCAGGTATTTTTAATTAATGAATTGTTCGCGATTAAATGAAATCCACGGGTTTGAACAACTCGTTCAAGAACGACTTTATTATAATTTATTATTGATCGAAAGTTCGCTTGACATGTACGTAACCGAAGGTATTTCCCTATTCTGGATTTTTTTGCGCTGTTAACGTGTAAACTATTTCAAGACAAGTTTCAACTTTCACGTAATTTTAACCGAGGCGTGAAAAATTTCGCAGGGATTCATTTTACGTGTAATGGCTGAACACAGACGCCGCTCGGCGCCTAAAAGTAGAAAAGCTTCGCGGTGAAAGTACTCGAAGTTGTTTTTTCAATCAGAGATTACATAATATTGTTATTTCGTTTGAATTCTTATTTCGATGTAATTTGATAATTCATTATCACAAGTTCGCGTAGGTAATTTGTAAAATATCGAATTTACAAAAATCAACGTTATCACCAAAAACTAAAAAATTTACATATTTTAAAACAAAAATACAATTTAAGAATTTTTTTAATAGAAATATCACAATTTACCCAATCATAACATAAAAATTTCAAAACCTCAAATTGTTTTTTTCAAACTCGCAAATCATTAAATTGAATTATAAGTATTTTGTAAAAAGTTCATTTCAATTTTATTCATGGAAAAAGTCTCGAGGAACATTTAAAAAAAAAATTCTACGGAAAAAAGTTGAGCACTCTCACAAAATGGCGACTTTTTTGACAGGCATATCAAGTGATATCATCATTCAGGTTTCAAGTCAATAAACACGAATAAAAAATTAATTTATTAAAAAAATGATAATAACTAAAAATGTTTGTTATAAAATTTTCTGCAAGTTACTTAATGAACATAATTTGCATAAAACGTAATGTTCATGAAAAAATGTGGGTAAAGTTTGCCTATTATATTAGAAAAAATTCGAAAAAGTACTGTACGTTTTTTTCTTGTCATAAAATGCAGATTTAGTTTAGAAGTGAAGAATTCACTATAAATTGTAATTTATTCGTGGTCATTTTTATCACCAGAGCTATAAGATGAAAGGAATATTTCAAGTTATTACCAATTATTTCGAAAATCCATTTTTTCCAAACTTCAATTCGAAGTGACAAAACATGACTCGACTGTAAATCACAAGATGAAGTTTACTCGCGTTTTTCTAATTAATTCTACGTTATATGCAAATTATGATCATGACCAAATTTAAGGAGAATACCACGAGGAACATTTTTAATTTTATAAATTTTTTCGTAAATCTATTCAAACCTACTCTAAACTAGAATAAATTACAGTTTACCTATAAATCAAAAAACCACCATTTTATGTAGATTTCGATTTTTTCGCCGAAATTTGCATTTAGTAGTTTCTCATTATAAAAGAAAGCGTCAAAAGAAATCGAAAAGGGGAAATTAACAACGTGTCAAGGAGTCCCTGTGACTATGTTTTTTTAATATAAATTATTTCCAAGTTTTTTCCTGAAAAAAAAAATTAATAAAAAAAATAAAACAAAAATCCCTCGAAATCTTGAGAACTTAGCTCAAATTCGAACTATTAATATTATTCAAATTTAAGAAACTCGTAATTAACTCCTCCATTAATTAAAATCCAAACCTAAATCTTACTTTGTAACCCAGCTAATTCTATGGCATTAAAAATTAAAATATTTTGGTCCCCTTTCTAGATCCGCATCAAAAGAAAGGTGACATTTAAACTACCCAGCGTATTTGATAATTCGAGCTTTTAACTAAATCGATGTTTATCGTACACAAATCATCTATTCTAGTTTATTATTTTTTATTTCGAGATTATTTCCATATTATAAATTTTTAAATGACGAATTTCCACGCAGACTAATTCATACGTACTTCACTACTTCAACATCAGCTTCATGTCTTTCTCGGAGATGAATTTATGTACTGATTTTTATATATTTGTGATATTAATCTAAGAAAGAACAATTACAAAGAATTATTTATTTTCAGACACGGATACCTGATGACGTAATGACTTGCAACTCGTGGTCTACCAGACATAATGTACGTTAAATAATTTTTCAACTATGAGCTTCGCTGTGTTAATTACCATATTAAAAGCTTACGCATAGGAATGTACATGCATGTTGAATAACATTCAATACACATTTAAAACCCCTAAAAAATTACATCATTGACCTAATTTCATACGAAACAAAATCTCGCTAATTATTTTCCATCTCGAGAAAAAATTCCATTTCACAACTTGGAATTTTGTTAATTACAAATTTTTGAAAATCTGTCAAACTTCCGTAACTAAAAGCGAGTCGTACTTGGATTTTTTTTCTCTTTTTTCTAACTACGGCAGGATTTCTCGTATAATTTATGCATGAAGTTAAAAAGAGGGAAGACTTTAACGGTCCCGCAGTTAAAGTCTTTTAATTCTTATTTCGAACCCCGTTGAAAAAGTATTTTTTCGAGTAGGCCGCTCAGTTTTAGGGATTAGTAATGATTTTTACTTCATAAGCTTTCCTTCTTCTACAGGCCTCTTTCCCACCTATGACTATCATTATTTGGAAGTTCTTTTTATCTTCGGATACAAAGAAGGAAAAAAACGTTAAAGTTGTGTAGGGTACCGCTTGGTATTATTGAAAAGGGGCTTTTAAAATAAAAACTTTTCACTTAAGACTTTGTTATCTAAGTTGGTACAGTGAGGAAATGCTATACGCATGCAGTATCTGTGTTTATAATTTAAATGTTTTTAATAGCTTTCAAGTTGGCTTTTTTTTTTTTAGCTGTGTAATTTAATTTAAGAATTTTATTTACGAGCTTGAATTTTAACGATGGCGTTGAAAATGCTAAGAATGTTTTACTTGAATATAGGGGAAAGATATGACGTTCTTTTGAAAAGAATATTTGAAAATTTTTCCAAGTAGCAAAGGTGTTGATTTGAAAAGGATTTTGTTTTCAATTATGCATAAAGCTGGTTTTTCAAAATGTTGCAAATCCGCAGTAAATATTCGGATTTGTTATTTGAACCAAGTTTTTAGCAATTCAAGTTGTTTTTATTTTTATAAATTTGTGGGTATTTAAAAAGAATTTTTTTTTGAAAATTGCAACGTTGTCGTAAGTAACCATAAAAATAAATCATTTGCGACAGTGTTGCCAAATGTATAATTTGTTATCTGAACCAAGTTTTTAGCAATTCAAGTGGTTTTTATTTTCATAAATTTGTGGGTATTTAAAAAGAATTTTTTTTTGAAGATTGCAACGTTGTCATAAATTACAATAAAAATAAATCATTTGCGGCAGTGTTGCCAAATATATAATTTGAGCTGTCGATTATACATCAGAACTTGTAGAGTAAAGACCGGACATCATTCTCGTTGATATTTTTTTTTCTGAATTCCAAAATTGATGTTATTTTCAACCAATGAACAAAACATTGCAAATTTTGAACAGAACGGAACCGAAATATATTTTATTTTCAAGCATAATTGGATATTTTGTGGGCAAATTCTGTTTTTTGACATTATCATGTCGTCATAACAATTCGAAGATGACATGTCATATCACGATCATGAGTGATATACTATACCACAGCAAGTCATTTTCATTGTGACGAGTTATGGTTATGATTGACATGTGATATGTAATGACTTATTATGATGAATGTCATTGGAATGGTCAAATGTCACGGTTGTGAGTGACATATGATCATGTCACGATCACAGGTTATGGTGACCTGAATATTGATATATCATGGTGACGTGTCATAGTCCGAAGTGACATGGGATCATGTCAGGTGACGTGATATGGTGACAAGTCATGAGTGACATATGGTCATGTCTTGGTGACATGTCGGATGACATGTCATTGTGGTATCTCATGATCACGTTATGATCACAGGTCATGGCGACGTGTCATGGTACGAAGTGACATGTGATCATGTCGTGGTGGCATGCCAGGTGACGTGATATGGTGACAAGTCATGAGTGACATATGGTCATGTCTTAGTGACATGTCGGATGACATGTCATTGTGGTATCTCATGATCACGTTATGATCACAGGTCATGGCGACGTGTTATGGTACGAAGTGACATGTGATCATGTCGTGGTGGCATGCCAGGTGACGTGATATGGTGACAAGTCATGAGTGACATATGGTCATGTCTTGGTGACATGTCGGATGACAAGTCGTTGTGATATCTCATGATCATGTTATATGATCACAGGTCATGGTGACCTAAATGATGACATATTATGGTGACGTGTCATGGTCCGAAGTGACATGTGATTATGCCATGGTAGCATGTCAAGTGACATGATATGATGACTGATGAGTCATCGTCATGGTGATGTGGTATGGTTGTGAGTAGCATGTAACATCAATTAATGTCTTTTGATGAACATCATTGTCCAGAAGTGACATGAAAATGTCACATTGTGTTGCAAACTTGTACGCAAGCTGATGCTTTATGATGCAGAACAATTTGCAACGTTTCCAAAGCTATAATTGTAGTTATTAAATAACGATGTCTTTAATTACTTTTTAAAAATTCAGATAAAAATAAGAGATAACTTTTTGCAATGTTGCCAATTGTCAAATTCGAACATGAAATTTTTACTACGTTGCTGCATGAATGAACGTTCACATAGTTAATATTACTAAATGAAAGAAAATTATGCATTCTATACAAAAAACTAACATTGATACCAACTGAGAAAAAAACGACTGCGCCTATTGCAGAAACACAGCGAGATAATTCGACACCTCTTTTAGGCTCTAAATTAGACTCGATTACGAGACAAATTTATCATATTTAATTGATAAAACATGTTTTTCGCCATTACGTGGAATACGAGCGAATGAAATAAATTGCGTATAGCGAATTCGACGCTAACTTCCCTTTATTTTGGATGAATTTTTAATTCGGTTCGACTCGATCTTCGTTAAATTTTTTATAACGTATTCAACTCGTGGTTGATTTCGGCGTTATTTCGTCAAACGGGGAAATAAAAAAAGTACGAATCGATTGAAATCGCGGTATGAAAAAAAGTTGTTCGTATAAAAATCTCTCTTAAATGTACAAATTGTTTCAAGCATGCACTCAAGAATGCCGCAAAACCCATCTTGTACTGATAAATTTCGCCAACGTACTCGACTATACCTTTAAAGTAAACCGCATTCAAAATTAAAATGAAATTTTTTTCAAGATTTTCGTTTCAAACCGGCAACCGACTGAGTAAACGAGAAAAAAATAATTTTTGTTTACCGTATTAAATCTAAAGATCATATTTTCTTATCGCCAAGAAGAATCTAAGAAAAATATAGAACCGGACGACATCATCGCTGCCTTATTTTTCTTACTAAAAAAGAATCTTTAAGAAAGGTACACAGAAGCAGAAGAAGTCTTCATCTAATATTCTAATCTAAGCTTAAGGGGTACTATTATCAAACACTTATAAAAACCACTTATGAATGTTAATCTGTCACATAAATAACGCTGTCATGTGACCATTATTCCATACACTTGGTACATTTTTTATTCATGAGCTCTTCTTTCGTCAATGGTATCCATTCAACCAACTATGTCAACTTCACGCAAAAAAAAAGAACGAGTTTAACGCAAATCTACCATTCGGAATTCGAAATTTCGTGCTTGTTGCTCGAATAGGTCAATACGTCGTTGACTAATCGAGCTTTCGAAAATTTTTTACAGGGTGACATTTTTAGCGGACTAAATGACGGACTACTAAGTAGAGCTGAAGCTTTAGCTGTTGCCGATATCAAACATCAAACTAATTCGCCTAGCAGTTTATCACCTTTAAAGCATGACATGATGTACCATACTATGGGGGCTCCACACCATCCGCCCCCCAACTCTAGACCTCATCAAGTAAGTGTTTATATCAGTTTTTAGCACAGGATTAAAAACGATGCTTATATATGTAGTTTCCTCGAGTTAATTTGAGGCCCCAAGTTTCATCAAATTCCAAATCTTACGTTGAAGAGAATTTTTTATAGTATAATGCATTTTTTTTCAATAGAGGAGAATTATAAAAAATGAAACCCGCAGCGCTAATTTAATCAGTATTGCAACCGGAAAGTTCAAACAGTTGTAAAAAAATTTGATAAAGAGATAATAAATTAATTAAATACCTTCGCTGCGCAATTGAAATGCGTTCAGCGAAGTTGTTGAATATTTTTTTATATAAAAACTAAAACAAAACCATTTGAGTGTAAAAATGTTGGTGTATATTTTATTTTAAATAGATGCTCATCGAGCATCACCAAATATAATAACAATTAGCAACGAAACGATACACAGAGCGCGCTGCAACGAAATGTTGAAAATGGGATGCTTGAATTGTAATATACGAGAAAATTGTAGTTTTTAAAATTTTACTCGAAAACGAGAGGGTTTTAGAAAAATTTTCTTCCCTCGTAATTTGAAGAAAATTAAATTTCCTATTTTTTGATATAAAAACAATTACGTTTTGACCATTTTTCCGCTTGTAAAGCTCATTTTTTCCAACTGATTTTCAGCTTTTTTCAATGTTTTGCAACGTCGCATTAAAATTACTTCAACATTAAGTTAGTAAGTCTTTTTTTTTTTTTTTTTTTTTTTTTTT